>CAUJNA010003397.1:0-97500 GCA_963377175.1 Effrenium voratum | reverse complement strand
GCTGTTGTAGCCTGGGGCGATCCAGCATTTGGCGGAGACAGCAGCGAGGTGCAAGAGCAGCTGAGGAACGTCCAGCACATCCAAGCAACTGGCACTGCTTTTGCTGCCATTCTTGAATCTGGAGACGTTGTAGCCTGGGGTGATCCAGCATCTGGTGGAGACAGCAGCGAGGTGCAACAGCAGCTGAGGAACGTCCGGCACATCCAAGCAACTGCCATGGGTGCTTTTGCAGCCATTGTTGAATCTGGGGCTGCTGTGACCTGGGGTTTTCCCGCTTTTGGCGGAGACAGCAGCCAGGTGCAAAAACAGCTGAGGAATGTACACTGCATCCGAGCAACTGACAGTGCTTTTGCTGCCATTCTTGAATCTGGCGCTGTTGTGACCTGGGGTGAGCCAGGATTCGGAGGAGACAGCAGCCGGGTGCAAGAGCAGCTGGGCTTGTAGCGCAGTGTGTTTCTACGCGGACAGAAGCAAACAGCATGCTGAAAGAAGAAAGCAAGAGCTGGACTCCACAGTTGGGTTCAGCGTCTCTGGTTTGTCCTTTTCGAGGGCGCCATTGGCTTGGCACGGGAAAGAACCAGTGGCCGGAACCCTTGCGATGCAACAACCCACACGGTGAGCAAGAGCGAGCTGAGAACTCAAGACTTTGACCAGCAGTTTACTGTCTCATGTAGCCGGGAGCACGGCGTGCCGTTGTTTTTTGAGGGTACCCATGGTACCCTTTTGGGGGATCGATCCTGTGAAGGAGACCAAACCTTTCCCTATTTAGAGGTCAAAGAGCGATGGTCTTTCCTTAGTTCCATGCCTCCAGGTGCTTGTTTTACTTTCTTTCTTTTTTTTCAGGTGCCGATTTCACAGAATTCAGTGGATTCCCGATTTCTCACAAAAGCCACGCATCGTATTCGAAACGCCCCAGTTCGAATTGCACACGCGTCTTGCTGAGTTGGTCAACTTCAATCTTGCGATGTACTCGGCAAGAGTCAAGACGTCCAATGCATGTTTCTAGAGTAGAGTTCCAACCCTCTCAGCGAGGCTAGTGGCGTATTTGTGGACGGCTGGCGCGCTAGCGGCTAGCGAGCACCGGTTGACAAATGTGACATCCATATGTACACATGCAGGATTCATGTGTCGGTTTGTCTCCGAATTAGGAGACCCACCAAATTGCTGGTGTGCTGTCGTGCTGTCAAAGAACCAGAAGCTACCCCCAAGAGAAAAAGGGTGTTGGCACCCCTCCCATTCTGCACCTCGGTTCATTTTTCGGGTGGAGAGGTCTACTTCTTGAAGGCCAGAACTGTGAGGAGGTGAGAAGGGGCGTGAGCAGGGATACCCTTTTTCCAGTTATCAAGTTGGGTTTACTCATATATTGGCTAAAGATCAATCTGCTAATGTTGGACCCTTTTCACACCCCGCCCCCCTGGAACAGTGCAACCAATCAGCGGACCCTCTTTAGAGAAAATCCTGCAGGTCTGGGAAGGACAGTACTTACTTTAGCATTGCCAATTCTACTCTCAGATTCCCAGTGCTTGCGTTAGTATTGCCAATTCTACTTTAGTGTTGCCAAGGCTGACTCTCAGATTCCCAGTACTTACGTTAGTATTGCCAATTCTACTTTAGTATTGCCATCGCTGACTCTCAGATTCCCAGTGCTTGCTTCAGCATTGCCAATTCTACTTTATTTAGTACTGCCAAGGACCGTTTTTTCAGCAACTCCCAACAAGCTTGGACACTAAAGTGGACCCCAAAACAGCCTTATTAAAGAGGATCAGGGCCTCTTGTGGGCAACCCCCTTCGTGCGAATGTTTGCCCGTACTGGTTTGTAAAGAAGTTATCTCAAACTTGATTGTTTGTGGGCCACTGGCAAAATGGACTTCCTAGATCCAAGGCCTTTGCCCTTTAAGCTGGGAAGGGCTTGGTTAGGTGAACCACCCTAAAAAATACAAGGCCAAGGCTTTATATAGTTTAAGAATTTTAGCAACCCAAAAAACAGTTGGACACTAAAGAGGATCTCAAAACAGCCACATTAAAGAGGATCAGGGCCTCTTGTGGGCAACCCCCTTCGTGCGAATGTTTGCCCGTACTGGTTTGTAAAGAAGTTATCTTAAATTTGATGGTTTGGGGACCACTTCAACAGTCCTACGGTTGACGGAAGGAGTCCTGCACCGCCTCAGGGTGTCACCCGCATACGAGTCATACCACGCAAACCCCTCGCCCCTCATGCAATGTTGAACAGCGGGGTGGTGCAGATTTTTTGTCAATTGCACGGTTCGGAGTGTGTACCTTTCGGACAACCAGTATTAAGTTGGGAGCGCGGGGCATGACTAGAATGTTATCATGCTGGCGGTGCAGGACTTTTTCCGTCAACAGTAAGGAAAACTGCTTGCAGAGCGGCACGCTTGGCCTGCACTGAGGGTGCGCGGCCTTCTCAGACAGCTTGCAGAAGACATTGAATTTCTGCACCGTGGTAAAAGCTGAAGCGAACGCAGGCAACACATCTTGTTGCAATGGAATTACCAGCCACAGCCCAGTCAACGTACTCAGTCAGTCAACGCTACAGTCAACGCTACAGTCAACGATACGAAAATGCGGGCAGGGCCATGCATCGGCATGCGCAAGGAAGATAGAGGTGAGCAACAATCGATGTTCACCGTCAAATGCTCTAAACAAGAGGATGTGCGTTTTCCAAGGTATCTTGTTGGGGCTGTCTTTAAGAGAGAAGCCACAAAGGACCACGAAAGGCACGCACGGCCATGGGAGACCACCAGGAGGGTCTAGTTGCATACGCGAACCAACTACATACCCGGATCAAGCAGCACGGCCAAGGCCGTGGATCGATCCATTTTCCATTCCGAAATGGAGAGCAACTTTGGTAAAGTGAAGTTCGAAACAAACAAGCGCCGGCACTTGGCTCGGGGCCGGGTTTTCCGAATGGGAAACCCGACTTCCACCCAAAAACCGATCCCTTCGAAGGCCTGCAGCCAGGATCGGATGTAGGCCCACAGCTGTCCGAACATCCAAGTGGGGAGTTGCTTTACGCCAAATGATGTGCGAGAACCACTAGAAAGATGCCATGTCCCACAAAATGGGGCAAAGTTGGCCATGTTCTTTTGGGGCCGAACGGAATATTGATCAACCCCCAAATACACACATACCGAAAAAGACAAGTTGAATGTGCACATGACATGAACTTTAAGGGAATCTTCCGTTTCATTCCCAACATGGGTCATTCCCCACCTATCGCACCAGCCAGTCAAGTGCCAGCCCAAGAGGTGGGGAACCATCCCGGAAAGCTTCCCCGTAACCGCCTTGGAACCCCGAACGACCACTGAGTTTCGGTCAAAAGGCGTATTTGGCAGGTTTTTGCCGTAAGTGTTTGCTTTTGTTTTCGGTCATTTGCCTCAAATGCCCGTATTTGGCCGTCTAAAACCCGTATTTTATCGATAACCTATTGAAAACAAACCGAAGAAGCACGTGTGACCTGTTTTTTTTGGCAACGCCTTTTGACCAAAACAGAACAGCCTTTTGGGGCTCCAGGCTCCTAATACTCAACCTTTAGTCGGCATTTGATTGAAAAACCGATCGGCAAACCGATTCCTTGGTAAAGGGTCGATATCAAACCTTAACAGTGGGTATTTGGAGTAGGGGCGTGTCTTTGTAGATTCTTACCTTTGAGTTTTGGGGGCCGCACTCTTTGGGTTTTCATGACTCGCAACCCGTCCCGATCCGCATGACTGTACAGCCCTGATCTTCGGTTGTTGTTGGCTTGTTTTTTTTTTTTTTTTTTTATGTTTGTTTGTTTTTGTTGGTTCGGCTCCGGGAGTTGCAAAATCTTTGGGCAACTGAGAAAGTGGGCATGAATTGAATAAGGGACTCTTTGGTGGACGTCAAAGTTCGGCAGAAATTCATGTCCACCGGCCCCTTTTGAGATAGCCCCTACTCGAAGTCATGGTGAAATGGGTACGGATTTCTGCCCTTTAGTTCTTGGCCTATGCCTCAGTTTCGTGTTTGGAAGCTCGAATTCATCCAGAACAAACTTTTCTGCGCCATGAAGGTGGATGTTCACTTGCCCAGCGGAGATGGGTACTCGATAGAAGTCTCACCGGAGACGCTCGTCAGCGAGCTGAAGGCTGCAGCGCAGCAGCATTTCCGGCGCCGCTTGCAGCTCACTGCGAAAGGCCAACAGCTCGATTTGACAGCCACGCTGTGCGAGGCCGGCTTGCGAGATGGAGAGACCGTGGCTGCGGTGTTGCAGCTTGGCAAACTGGCTGCCACTGATACTGCTTTCGCTTGGCATGGCCACGGGGGCGAGGTTGTGACTTGGGGATTTTCAGAATGGGGCGGCAACAGCAGCCGGGTGCAAGAGCAGCTCAGGAACGTCCAGCACATCCAAGCGACTAGCCGTGCTTTTGCTGCCATTCTTGAATCTGGAAATGTTGTAACCTGGGGTGATCCAAAATATGGCGGAGATAGCAGCGAGGTGCGAGAGCAGCTGAGGAATGCAGAGCGCATCCAAGCAACTGCCGGTGCTTTTGCTGCCATTCTTGAATCTGGGGCTGCTGTGACCTGGGGTTCTCCCGCTTTTGGCGAAGACAGTAGCCAGGTGCAGGAGCAGCTGAGGAACGTCCAGCGCATCCAAGCAACACTTATGGGTGCGTTTGCTGCTATTCTTGAGTCTGGGACTGTTGTGACCTGGGGTAATCCAGACAGGGGCGGAGACAGCAGCCAGGTGCAGGAGCAGCTCAGGAACGTGCAGCACATCCAAGCAACTGGCGGTGCTTTTGCTGCCATTGTTGATTCTGGGGCTGTTGTGACCTGGGGTGCTCGAGAATACGGCGGAGACAGCAGCCAGGTGCAGGAGCAGCTGAGGAACGTCCAGCACATCCAAGCGACTAGCCGTGCTTTTACTGCCATTCTTGATTCTGGGGCTGTCGTGACCTGGGGTGCTCGAGAATACGGCGGAGACAGCAGCCAGGTGCAGGAGCAGCTGAGGAACGTCCAGCACATCCAAGCGACTAGCCGTGCTTTTGGTGCCATTCTTGAATCTGGAGCTGTTGTAGCCTGGGGTGATCCAGAATATGGCGGAGATAGCAGCGAGGTGCAAGAGCAGCTGAGGAACGTCCAGCACATCCAAGCGACTCACAGTGCTTTTGCTGCCATTCTTGAATCTGGAGAAGTTGTAGCCTGGGGTGATCCAGAATCTGGCGGAGACAGCAGCGAGGTGCGAGAGCAGCTGAGGAACGTACACTGCATCCAAGCAAATGGCGCTGCCTTTGCTGCTATTCTTGAATCTGGTGCTGCTGTGACCTGGGGTGATCCGGAATTTGGCGGAGACAGCAGCCAGATGCAAGAACAGCTGAGGAATGTACACTTCATCCGAGCAACTGACAGTGCTTTTGCTGCCATTCTTGAATCTGGCGCTGTTGTGACCTGGGGTGAGCCAGCATCTGGAGGAGACAGCAGCCAGGTGCAAGAACAGCTGAGCTTGTAATGCGCTGTGTTACGCGGACAGCACATTTGTCTTGGTTGCAAAAAACATGCTGAAAGGAGAAAGCAAGAGCTGAACTCTTGGGTCCAGCGTCTATAGGTGAGCGCGCAAAAAAAATGACCAGCAGTTTCCTGTATGCAGCCCAGAGCATGCCATGCCGGTGTTTTTTTTAGGGTACTTTTTTTGGGCTGTGAAGGAAACCAAACCTTCTCAAGTTTGCAGGTTCCCCATTTAGAGGCCAAAGAGCGATAGGCCATCGCACTGTAGTTTCGTTTTATTTTAATACATTCGGTTTCTCTTCAAGCGCCGAGAAAAGAATCAAGTGTTTGTTTTTAGATTTCAGGAAAGAGACATTGGACGAAACGCCCCAGTTCGAATTGCATCAGCTACACGCTTCTTGCTGAGTTGGTCAACTTCAATCTTGCGATGTACGCGGCAAGAGTCAAGAAGTCCACGCATGTTTCTAGAGTTCCAACCCTCCCAGCGAGGCTAGTGGCGTATTTGTGGGCGGCTGGCGCAAGAGTGGCTAGTGAGCACCGGTTGACACATGTGACATCCATATGTACACAT
Organism: Effrenium voratum; assembly: GCA_963377175.1. Taxonomy (NCBI): domain Eukaryota; class Dinophyceae; order Suessiales; family Symbiodiniaceae; genus Effrenium; species Effrenium voratum. Next base: position 91,448 of record CAUJNA010003397.1, on the reverse strand, counting down.
CCAGGATTCATGTCGGTTTGTCTCCAAAGAACCAGAAGCTACCCCCAAGAGAAAAAGAAGAAAGAGGTTTTGGCACCCCTCCCATTTTGCACCTCGGTGCATTTTTCGGGTGGAGACCAGAACTGTCAGAACTGTGAGGAGGTGAGAAGGGGCGTGAGAAGGGGTACCCTTTTTCCAATTATCAAGTTGGGTTTACTATCTGCTAACCCCCTTTGTGCGAATGTTTGCCCGTACTTTTTTGTAAAGAAGTCATCTTAAATTTGATGGTTTGGGGGCCGCTGGCAAAATGGACTTCCTAGATCCAAGGCCTTTACCCTTTGAGCTGGGAAGAGCTTGGTTAGGTGAACCACCCTAGAAGTAAAAGGCTAAGGCTTCAGTTGGACACTAAAGAGGACCGCAAAGCAGTGACATTAAAGAGGATCAGGGCCTCTTGTGGGCAACCCCCTTTGTGCGAATGTTTGCCCGTACTTTTTTGTAAAGAAGTTATCTCAAATTTGATGGTTTGGGGGCCGCTGGCAAAATGGACTTCCTAGATCCAAGGCCTTTACCCTTTGAGCTGGGAAGAGCTTGGTTAGGTGAACCACCCTAGAAGTTAAAAGCTAAGGCTTCAGTTGGACACTAAAGAGGACCGCAAAGCAGTCACATTAAAGAGGGTCAGGGCCTCTTGTGGGCAACTCCCTTTGTGTGACTGGTTGCCCGTACTTTTGTGTGAAGAAGTTATCTTAAATTTGATGTTTGGGGACCACTCAAGAATCCTAAATGTTTGCCCAGACTTGTTTGCTGTTTTTTCCGACTTGTTGCCATTTTGCCCATATTTTTTCCCGGCGTTTTCAGGAAACAAACTCTTTACAAATAGAGGACCCACAAAACAATCACAGACCAGAATTAGGAAACACTTTCTATTGAATAGGGTGTACTATTTCCAATTGGAGGTCCAACATGAATAACAAGGTGTTTTCAGTTCGGGGCGGAGAGGCCTGTGAGGTGAGAAGGGGCGTCCAATTGTGTCATTCTGAAAGGGACTGTCGGACTGTACTGACTGGACGAGGGTAGCATCTGGATATGGGTCTTTTATTTGCCAGGGTTTCACTTTGGATACCTATTTTTGGCCACCCATCTGACTCCAAGCAGGTCGTCTCTTCCCGGCCATGGAGGACGCGCACCTGAACCTCTCAGCATGGCGCGAACGGATCGACCAACTTTTCGGTTTTCGGTTTGGGCCAGAGCGGAAGGACCTTGTTGTTGTTGTTTTGTTGTTGTTGTTGTGTTGGTTGTTGTTGTGTGTTGTGGTTGTTGTTGTGCTGTTCTGTTGCTGTTGCTGTTGCTGTTGCTGTTGCTGTTGCTGTTGTCTGCTGTTGTCTGTGTTGTTGTGTTGTTGGGTTGTTGTGTTGTTGTGTTGTTGTGTTGTTGTGTTGTTGTTGTTGTTGTTGTTGTTGTTGTTGTTGTTGTTTGTGTTGTGGTTGGTGTGGTTGTTGGTTGTTTGTTGTTGTTGTTGTTGTTGTTTGTGGTTGTTGTTGTTTTGTTGTTTGTTGTTGTTGTTGTTGTTGCTGTTTTTTGTTTTGTTGTTGTTGTTGTTGTTGTTGTTGTTGTTGTTTTGTTGTTGTTGTTGTTGTTGTTGTTGTTGTTGTTGTTGTTGTTGTTGTTGTTGTTGTTGTTGTTGTTGTTGTTGTTGTTGTTGTTGTTGTTGTTGTTGTTGTTGTTGTTGTTGTTGTTTGTTGTTGTTGTTGTTGTTGTTGTTGTTTGTTGGTGTGGTGTTGGTGTTGGTGTGTTGTTGTTGTTGTTGTTGTTGTTGTTGTTTGTTGTTGTTGTTGTTGTTGTTGTTGTTGTTGTTGTTGGTTGTTGTTGTTGTTGTTGTTGTTGTTTGTTGTTTGTTGTTGTTTGTTGTTGTTGTTGTTGTTTGTTGTTTGTTGTTGTTTCGGTTGTTTGGTTGTTGTTGTTGTTGTTGTTGTTGTTGTTGTGTTGTTGTGTTGTTGTTGTTGTTGTTGTTGTGTGTTGTTGTTTGTTGTTGTTGTTGTTGTTGTTGTTGTTGTTGTTGTTGTTGTTGTCGTTGTTGTGTTGTTGTGTTGTTGGTTGCTGTTGGGTGTTGGTTGGTGTTGAGTTGTTGTTGTTGTTGTTGTTTGTTGTTGTTGTTGTTTGTTGGTTTGTTTGTTTGTTATGTTTGGTGTGGTTGTTGTTTGTTGTGTTTGTTGTGTTGGTGTTTGGTGTGTTGGTGTTGTTGTTGTTTGTTGTTGTTTGTTGTTGTTTTGTTGTTGTTGTTGTTGTTGTTGTTGTTGTGTGGTGTTGGTGTGGTGTGGTGGTTGTTGTTTGTTGTTGTTGTTGTTTTGTGTTGTTGTTGTTGTTGTGTTCTGTTTGGGTTGCGTTGTGTTGTTGCTGTTTGCGGTTGCTGCTGTTGCTGTGCTTTGCTGTTTGTGGTTGTGTTTTTGATGTTGCTGTTGTTGCTGCTTGCTGGTTGTTGCGTTGGTTGTGGGTTTTTGGTTTTGGTTTGTTGTGGTTTTGGTTGTTGTTGTTGTTTTGTTTGTTGTTGGTTGTTGTTGTTGTTTTTTTGTTGCGGGGTTGTTGTTGGTTGGTGGTGGTTGTGGTTGTGGTTGTTGGTGTTGTTGTTGTTGTTGTTGGTTGTTGGTTGTTTGGTTGGTTGGTTGTTGTTGGTTGGTTGTTGGTTGTTGGTGTGTGGTTGTTTTGTTTGTTGTTGTTTTTTGTTGTTGTTGTTGTTGTTGTTGTTGTTGTTGTTGTTTGTTGTTGTTGTTGTTGTTGTTGTTGTTGTTTGGTTGTTGTGGTTGTTCATTGGTGTTGTTTGTTGTTGTGTGTTATGTTGTTGTTTTGGTTTGTTGTGGTTGTTTGTTGTTGTTGTTGTTGTTGTTTGTTGGTGTTGTGTGTGTGTTGGTTGTTTTTGTTTGTTGTTGTTGTTGGTGTTGTGTTGTTGTTGTTGTTGTTGTTGTTGTTGTTTTGTTGTTTGTTGTTGTTTGTTGTTGTTGTTTGTTGTTTGTTTGTTGTTGTTGTTGTTGTTTTGGTTTTTGTTTTTTGTTGTTGTTGATGTTGTTGTTGTTTGTTTTGTTTTTGTGGGTTGGTTGTGTGTGGTGTGGTTGGTGTGTTGTTGTTGTTGTTGGTTGTTTGGTGTTGGTTGTTGTTTGTTTTGTTTGTGTTTTTGTGGTTGATTGTTGTGTTGTTGTTGGTTGTTGTTGTTGTTGTTGGTTTTGTTGTTGTTTTGTTTGTGTTGGTGTGGTTTGGTGTGGGACTGTGGGGTGTGTTGTTGTTGGTGGGGTGGGGTGGGGTGGTGGTTGGACGGTTTGTTGTGTTTTGTTGTTTGTTGGGGTGGGTGTTTGGGTTGGGTTGTGGGGGGTGTTGGGGGGGTTGTTGTTGGGGGTGGGTGGTGTGGGGGGTTTGGTTGTTGTGTTGTTTGTTTGTTGTTGTTGTTGTTTGTGAGTTTGTTGTGTTGGTGTGTTGGGTGGTGTGGGTGTTGTTGGTTGTTGTGGTTTGGTGTTGTTGTTGTTGTTGTGTTGTGTGTGGTTTTGGCGTGTGTGTGGTGTGGCTGGGTTTGTGGTTGTGGGTTGTTTTGTTGTTGTTTTGTTGTTGTTTGTTGTTGTCGTTGGTGTTGTTGTTGCGGTGGTGTTTGTTTGGTTGTGTGTTGTTGTTGTGTGTTTTGTTGTTGTTGTTGTGTTGTTGTGTGTGTTGTTGTTGTTGTGTTGTTGTTGTGGTTGTTGTTTGTTGTTGTTGTGTGTTGTTGTTGTTGTTGTTGTTGTTGTTGTTGGGTTGTTTGTTGTTGTTTGTTGTTGTTGTTGTTGTTGTTGTTTGTTGTTGTTGTTGTTGTTGTTGTTGTTGCTTTGTTGTTGTTGTTGTGTTGTTGTTGTTGTTGTTGTTTTTGTTGTTGTTGTTGTTGTTGTGTTGTGTTGTTGTTGTTGTTGTTGTTGTTGTTGTTTGTTTGTTGTTATGTTGTTGTTGTTGTTGTTGTTGTGTTGTTGTGTTGTTGTTGTTGTTGGTTTGTTGTGTTGTTGTTGTTTGTGTTGTTTGTTGGTGTTGGTGTTTGTTTTGTTGTTGTTGTTGTTGTTGTTGTTGTTATGGTTGTTGTTTGTTTTGGTTTGGGGTTGTTGTTGTTGTTGTTGTTTTTGTTGTTGTTGTTTGTGGTTGTGTTGGTGTGGTTTGGTGTTGGTGTTGGTGTTGTTGTTGTTGTTGTTGTTGGTTGTTGTTGTTGTTGTTGTTGTTGGTTGTTGTTGTGTTGTTGTTGTTGTTGTTGTTGTTGTTGTTGTTGTGTTGTTGTGTTGTTGTTGTTGTTGTTGTTGTTGTTGTTGTGTGTTGTTGTGGGTTGTGTGGTGTGGTGTTGGTGTTGTGTTGTTGGTGTTGTTGTTGTTGGTGTTGTTGTTGTTGTGTTGTTGTTGTGTTTTGTTGTTGTTGTTGGTGTTGGTGTGAGTTGGTTGTGTTGTTGTGTGTGTTGTGTTGGTGTTGGTGTTGGTGTTTTGTGTTGTGGGGTGTTTTGGTGTTGTGTGTTGTTGGTGTGTTTGTGTTGTTTGCTGTGTTGGTGTTGGTTGTTTGTGTTGTTGTGGTGTTTGTTGTTTTTGTTGTGTGTTGTGTTGGTTGGTGTTTGTGGTGGGGTGTTGTTGTTGGTGGTGGGTGTTGTGGTGTGGGGGGGGGGGGTGGGGTTGTGGGTGTTGTTGGTGTTGTTGGTTGTTGTTGTGTGTTGGTGTTGGGTGTTTGTTTTGTTGTTGTGTGTTTGTTGTTTGCTGTTGTATGCTGTACTTTTGTTGTTTGTGTTTGTTGGTGGTTGGGTTGGGGTGGTTTGTGTTGTTGTTTGTTGTTTTGTTGTTGTTGTTTTGTTTTTGTTGTTGTTTTTGTGTTGGTTGTTGTATGTTTGTTGTTGTTGGTTGTTTTTGTTTTAGGTTGTTTGTGGTTGTCGTTGTTGTTTGTTTTGTTTTGTTGTTGTTTGGTTTTGTCTGTTGTTGTTGTTGTTGTTGTTGTTGTTGTGTGTTGTTCTCTGTTTGTTGTTGTTGTTTGCTGTTGTGTGTTGCCTGTTGCTGTTGCGGTTGCTGTTGCTGCCTGTTGCTGTTTTTGGTGTTGTTGTGCTGTGTTGTTGTTGTTGTTGTTGTTGTTGTTGTTGTTGTGTTGTTGTGTGTTGTGTGTTGTTTGTTGTTGGTTGTTGTGGTTGGTGTTGGTTTGTTGTTGTTGTTGTTGGTTGTTGTTTGTGGTTGTGTTGTGTGTGGTTGTTGTTTGTTGTGGTGTGTGTTGTTGGTGTTGGTGTTTGTTGTGGTTGTTTGTTTGTTGTTTGTTGTTTGTTGTTGGTTTTGTTGTTGTTTGTTGTTGTTGTTGTTGTTGTTGGTTGTTGTTGTTGTTTTGGTTGTTGTTGTTGTTGGTTGTTGTGTTGTTGTTTTGTTGTTATTGTTGTGTTGTTGTTGTTTGTTGTTTGTTGTTGTTGTTGTTGTTGTTGTTGTTGTTGTTGGGGTGGGGTGTTGTTGTTGTTGTTGTTGGGGGGGGGGTTGGTGTTGTTGTGTTGTTGTTGTTGTTGTTGTTGTTGGTGGTTTGGTTGTTGGTTTGTTTTGATTGTTGGTGAATTTGTTGTTGTTGTTTGTGTTGTTGTTGTTTGTTGTTGTTTGTTTGGTGTTTGTTGTTGTTTGTTTGTTTTGTTTGTTGTTGGTGGGGGTTGTTGTTGTTGTTTGTTGTTGTTGGTGTGGTGGTTGTTTGTTGGGTGTTGGTGTTGGGTGTGTGTGGTTTGTTGTTGTTGGTGTTTTGTTGTTGATGTTGTTGTTTGTGTTGTTTGGTGTGTTGTTGTTGTTGGTTGTTGTTTGTTGGTTGGTGTTTGTGGTGGTTGTGTTGGTTGTTTGTTGTGTTGTTGTGTTTGTTGTTGTGTTGTTGGTGTTGTGTGTTGTGTTGGGTTGGTGTTGTTGTTGTGTTGATTTGGGGGGGTGGGGGGGGTGTTGTGTGGTTGGGGGGGGGGTGGTGTGTGTTGGGGGAGGGGTGTTGGGTTGTTGTTTGTTGTGGTTTGTGTTGTTGTTGGGTGGGGGTTGGGGTTGGGTGTTCTGTTGCTGTTGGTGGTTTTGTTGCTGTGGGGTGTTGCTGTTGCTGTTGTTGTGGGGGGTGTTGGTTGGTGTTGTTGGGGTTGTTGTTGGGCTTGTTGTTGTTGTTGTGGGTGGTGGTGGGTGTTTTTGTTGTGTTGTTGTTGTTGGGGGTTGGTTGGTGTTGGTGTTGTTGTTGCCGTTGTTGTGTTGTGGTGTGTTGTGGTTGGTTGGGAGTTTGGTTGTTTGGTTGTTGGTGTTGGTGTTGGTTGTTGTTTGTTTGTTGTTGTGTTGTTTGCTGATAGTTTGTTGTTTGTTGTTTTGTGTTGTTGTTTTTGTTGGTGTTGGTGTTGGTGTTGGTGTTGGTGTTGGTGTTGTTGTTGTTGTTGTTGTTGTTGTTGTTGTTGTTGTTGTTGTTGTTGTTGTTGTTGTTGTTGTTGTTGTTGTTGTTGTTGGTGTTGGTGTTGGTGTTGTTGTTTTTTTTTTTTTTTTTTTGTTGTTGTTGTTGTTGTGGTTGTGGTTGTTGTTGTTGTTGTTGTTGTTGTTGTTGTTGTTGTTGTTGTTGTGGTTGGTGTTGGTGTTGGTGTTGGTGTTGGTGTTGTTGTTGTTGTCGTTGTCGTTGTTGTTGTTGTTGTTTTTTGGGGGGGTTGCACCCATGCGTGGGCTTCAGCTGTTATACCCTCAACGTTTTTTTACAACCATTGTTTTTGGGGCCAAGTTGGACGCAGCAGCCAGTGTCGGGGGAGTGTTGGCACTTTTTAGCCAAGGAGGATGGTGAAACTCGACGCAGATTTCGAGTCTCCGAGATCCCTTGAACGTGTCGTGTCTACTCATTATGCAGATTCGGGGAGGTGGAAATGAGACCAACGACAGGCAGGGAACTTGGGCGTTCTCTCCAAACGTGTTGAGATCTGTGAGCGATGCTATGACTCACATGGTTGGCTTTGAGAGCCGCAACTGCCCCAACACCGGCGTTCACGTTCCACAAGAGAGACAATGAAGCTATGAGACAGCATTCCGATGTTCCAAACTCAGATTCTGGGTACATCGAAAAGAAGCAAAGGCTATGCTCACAAGAAGCGGACAGCTGGAGTCATGCCAATCTCCACGCCTTTTCACAGGGCCCATATTTGCGTTTTTTTGGGAAACGCCCTGCTTTGGTTAACGGATGTGACCAATGAGAACAAGAAGGAGTGCCAACTGGGCAGCACTTGGGATAACCCTGGCTTATCACATGTCGCGGCCGTAGACGTCAGTGGCTGCTTGGATACTGATGCCCCTCCCGGAACAATGTACTGCTCAACTGGCATCAACTGGCAGAAGATGGCTTTTGCTTGAAACCACTAAGACATGTCAGTGTTTTGGCACGTTGCTGGTGCTACCTCGGGCTAGCATGGAATCCATCAGCTACCCTTCTGAGGGGGAAGACGTGTTAGCTTGTTTTAGATTCAGAGGGCCATTTTTTAAAGTATTTTTTCTTTGTTGTTTTCTGTTTTTTTTGTTTTTCAGGGTGGGTTGCTTTTCGGCCTTTGGCTTTTGGCTTTTACATGGGTTTTTGTAGCTTTTGTGGCTTTTCATTTCGCATCCTCTGCATTCACAGTTTCTCTCTGTTTGTCTTTTCGCATCCTCTGCATTGCCAGTTCCGATGCGGCACATCCTCTGCTTTTCCAGTTTTGCCTTGGCTTCCTGCATCCTCAGCATCGCAAGTTCCTCTCTGGTGCCCGCCACCCCGTTCGATTAAAATGCACGCCTAATTGAATCATCACTTTGTGGATCATCATGCGACAGCTACTTTTTAGATTCTTTGCCCCTAATTGAATCATCGCTTTTTCGATCATGGGGGGGGCTGCCGCCCCCCCCAACCCCCCCGCTACTTTTTACTTCGATCATCATGGGGGGGGGTGCTGCCCCCCCAAGCCCCCCCCCCTACTGCTTTTTAGATTTTTGTTCCTATTTGAATCATCACTTTTTCGGGTCACCTTGGGGGGCTCCATTTGCTGGTGATACTGGGGATGGCTGGACATGCGGGGGATGTTGAAAACGATGCTGATGATGTTGACGGACTAGCGTAAAATACGTACATTTCGCGAGAAAATGCTGTAAATTACAGCATTTTTAGTAGCCAGGACGCAAAACAAACAAAAATCCCAAAATAAAGCAAAAACAATTCCCAAATTAAATCTCGACCCTTTAGATTCTGCCAAAGGTGTTCAATGGAGTGGTTGACTATTTTCTTTCAGGTACGGCATGTCCTTCTTCAAGCACCGCCTGCGCCATGTGCCAGAATGGGAAGAGGAGCTCGGGGCCATGTTCATTCTGCTTGCGTTTGATTCGGAGCTAGCCACTGAACGCGTCGGTTCAATCCAGGAGGAACGGCCCATGTTCTGCTCGACGCCGGGGGGCCTTTATGCAATAGCGCATCAGTTTCACACATGGGTGTGAATTGCAATGGGGGCCCCCCTGGGGGACATGATGTCCCCCCAGGGGGGCCCCCATTGCAATGTAGGTGGGGATTCATGTCCACCAACCACCTAGGTGATTCCCTATTCAAATTCAGAACCATATGGGTGCCTTAAAATAGGCGCTCTTCCCACACCCGCTCCAAAGCTTTTCTTTAAAACCAACGCGCCCGAATAGACATACGCACATACATGTGCCTTGGCCTTTTTCCTTGGGGTTGGCAGGCATGGCCATGCATCCCTTGACAGATGCAGAGGGACACACATGCCAATTTGGAATGAACCCCACCATGCACTGCAGAAGCCATGACTTTGATTGGATTCATGTCCTCTAAGAACCATGAGCTATCCTGGGACCATGGCTCGTCTTGCTTGGCCCTGTTGAAACGTGCACGTTGGCGCGGGAGTGTTTTGGCATGGCATGTCCCGCTTTACTTGGCCAACACCCGCTATTTGGCATGGTCACTTTGGGGGGGGGTGTCATCAAAGCAGCAACCCGTCAAAGCCCCCCTTCCACCATCAGCAACATGGGTATGGGTCAAAATTAAACCAACAGACCGCAGGTTTTGGTCCATGTTTCCATTTACCAGGGTTCCATTTTGGTACCGGTCTTTGAGCCACAGCCACATGTAGCTTCTTCTCAGTTTTTCATAGAGCCCCCGCGCGTTGCACGGCCCGGGCTAGGCCATACCACTACAACTGCGTGGATGAGCCCTATGTCTCCAGCGGCAAAGACTGCCGGGTGGCCGGCCTTTGCTGAGGGCCCAAGCCTGACTTCCGAGGGATGCGCTTTGGCCTCCAGATGGATTCTCTTCAACTCAGCCCTGAAAAAGATGGTTTCTAAAAAAAAGGCCAGCGACTCGTTTTTAGGCGTTTTTTTTGGAGGCTCTTCAACTCAGCCCTGGAGAAGATGGTTTCTCGGACGCAACTCGTCTTTTCGGGGCGCATTTTTTTTCAGAAGTTCCGTCCCCCTCGGCGGTGCGCAAGTGGGCAGCTCGGACGTGGACAAAAAGCTTACGGAGCGGAGCGGTACATGCAGTGGTTAGAGAATGCCTCTGTTTGCCCAGCGGTTCGATGTTTTTTCCTTTTTTTCGGGTAAGGGTTCCCCTTTTAAGCTCAACAAGCAACAAGAGGGGGTTTCTTTTTTTTTCCCGATGGATGCTAAGCTGGCTTCGGTTGGCTGGCTGGATAAGCTGCTTGCTGGCTTCAAAAAAGAGTGCGGGGCTGGTGTTATTGTTGCAGAGTCTCCCCTGCTTGGTGCCAGAGACAGGATTCACGGATCGGTTTCTTCGAAATCAGGCGCAGCCAAACGCGTAGACAAGGGTGAAGCTTCTTATTGGATCCGGAAACCATTTTATCACAGGCGCACAATCCTGAGAAATGCGGAGTGGTGGGTGATCTGCCGGTCTATTGTCCCTTGTAAATATTGGGCCGGGAAATCCCCCGCGGTTTGGGTTTGGCCTGGCAGAGCGACCCAATGGAGCCAACTCTGGGCTTCTATGGCCCTGGGTTGACTTTCAGTTTTTTCAACACGAAGGCTTCCTTTAAAAACAGTTGGACCCTTGCTTTAAGGCTCTTCTTTTTTTCGGCTCTCCGTTGCTTTTAACACCAAGGCCCTTCTGCTCAAGGGCTTCTACTGCTCTGAATCTTAAGGAGGACCCCACGCCATGGTTGGTGGACGTAAATCCCCCCAAATTCACAACCACACATATCTTTTTGTTGCCCCCCGCCTGCCAGGCAAAGACAGGTGCGCGGAGACGAGAGAACTGTGTTTCGGACTGGGCGAGAAGTTCCTCGTCCTTTGGTTCTCAAAAGGCCTAACTGTTACCTAACTCATCTCCTGTGCCGGACATGTGCGTGTGCTTTGCGGACATGTGCGTGTGTCCTGCTAGGGTGCTTTGACTGGGAAGCCAAAGAGAGTTCCTATGTGAACCTCTTGAGACACTGTTCATCCTTACCGCCACCGGAAATCCGAGCGCGAAGTTGGGCCGTCATGTCGCCGCGCCATTAGGATCTTCAGCACATGACGTTACCAGACGTGGCTTGAGTCGATCAAGGCTTGCTTTGGTTCTAAGATTCCAAGAGAAGGCAGGGACATGTCCCAGCCGGCAGTGCCGGTGTCTCAAGTCCGTAGGGCCGTAGGGGGGCTTCATTTTTACCACATCCCTTCGTTTAAAAAGATCCCAGGCTGGAGGATTCCTGACGGACAGGCCATACCGGACCAGGACACACCGGGGGCCTCAAAGAGCATTCAACACACCCATTGCGAGGCTGCTTTTACAATGGCCAGCATGCCTACTGCATCTTGGAAGGTCCAGCTTCATCAAATATAGAGATATATATACCATAACTTGGTGGCTCGTGGCCATCCCCTTGGGTGTTTTGCTAGGGTTCAGTGGGGATTTTCATTCCGCCCACTCAAAGGCCATTCCACTTGAGGCCCCAAAGAAGGGTCTCGCACGGCAAGCGCCAGGTCTCAAGCGCGAGGCCTCGGTGGCAGCGGAGGCGCGAGTTTCGAGAGCCAAACCATAGGGATCGCCTCAAAAGTGCTTGGTGTACGTGAACCCGTTCATATTTTTTTTCAGGAGAAGCCCCGCATGAAAAGTAACAACCAGAAGAAGTTTTGTGGATCTTTTGGAAATACGGTACACTTCCCTGTTTTGCAGTCTCATTTGCCCGAAATGCCCACATGTTGCATACTTGTTCGGGCTGCATTGGATAGACTTTCATGTTGGCAGACGCCGGTGTTGCCAGTCAAAAGGAATGGCCATGCCCCTGTGGTTCTTGGTCTGTACTTTTGGAGTCACATGGTGGGTCAAACATAAGGCAACCCCAACATGGAGCCTTAAATGGAAACAAGGACTTAAACCTGCGGTGCCCTGGTAGGTCAAGATTTTGACCCATACTCACATTCGTGTGGAAGCTCATTGTTGGCTATGGTTAGACTTCAGGGACCCAGCCACAGCGGGGCTCGTGCAGATGTCGATCTGTTTATTTTTCACTTGTTCGCGACTGCTGAAGCCATCGGGGCTCTCCCTTGCTTTGCAATCTTTGTACCAGCTTCTGTGCCTGATGCTTCTGTTACCCTACAATATGCGGTCTTCATCTTTGAAATCGGTCGGGATAGGAACATCCCTGTGGCGTTGATGCCACTTATGCTCCTTGTTCGAATGCTTGTTGCGACATTTCGCCGTACCAATCATCCAGACTGGCTGTGTGTCTGTGTGTGTGTGTGGGTGTGGGTGTGGGGGTAGGGGTGGGTGTGTGGGTGTGTGGGTGTGCGTGTGCGTGTGCGCGTGCGCGTGCGTGTGCTTGTGCATGTGCATGTGCATGTGTGTTTTTCCCTGCTGCAATTGCTTGCAGGTATCTGTTTTGACTTCAACATCCGCTCTTGGCTCGTGCTTCATCATTCAGCCTTGGTGATTTCTGTTTGCCAGCCTTATGTGAGGCTTTGCAGCAGACACTCCTCTAGAGTAATCGCCCTCCCTGACAACAAATGATACAAACGCGCCCCACTCGGAATGAATAAGTATCTCGGGCACCAGGGATCCCCGGCGTTTTAGCCTGGTCAAGATGTACTCCCTTTGCCAGGTGCAACACAAGAGAATCCCAGGGTTTGATTGCCAAATTTGTTCCTGAAAGCAGCTCGTTCGATAGCAGGAAGCTGGGAACAGGAAGCAACTCGGAACAGGGAAGTGTTCCTGAAGGTTTCCCTCTCAAATTGAGCCACCCCTCCCCCCCGCCAACCCCCCCGGAACTATCTATGTTTTGTTCGCAACCAAACGATTCGAGGCATGTTCGCCAAGCTTTCAATGTGTTGGGAGGTGCAACTTGCAAGGTAGTTGTTTGGAGGTTTGGGGGGGCATCGCATCCTTTTTAGGTAACTCAAGACCTCAGAACTGAGCCCGAGATGCAACCGCCATGGTGAGAGTGAGTGAGTGGAACAGGAGGAAAGAAGAGTTGCTTGGCAGTAAGACTCAGTAAGATTCTTATGTCCTTTCTCTTATCCTAATATATTATGCATTGTGTCTTAGATATACCAGTGTCATTCTTCGTAGTTGTTATCTGATCTCCGAGATTCACACCGTCCAATCCTCATAGATATTATATAACAATAGTATTGGATGGTATCGGATTGAGAAGAAAATCAATCCAACATAATAGTTCTATTCAGGGTCACGGGAAAGGCAATTATAATTGAGAATTGTAGCCGAGGCTATGTTGCAGCTTTGACCGCTTTGGCTTCTGCAGTTTCCTGTTGTTGCAATGACAACACTATGCCGCAGACTTGCACACGTTGGTTGGGTTTGCTTCCTGGTTGTTTCAATATTATAGTTATAACTCAGTCAGCCGCAGCTTCCTTCGCATCCCGGCACTTTTGCCGAGCACAAATGGCGTTCTTGGCACCAACGGCCCGGTTTGTTGGGGACTGGATCAGCATGTGTGTTGTTATTTGTTGTGCACGTGTGGCTGGGGTGCTGGACCTTGTCAAAACATTTGCTAGTGTGTTCTAGTGTTTCATTTTCCTTGCCACGGAAGCCACTCAATTCATATTCGCTGCCAGGGAAGGAGACACAGTCTTCCTTAGTAGTTGTTTTTGCGACAAGGTCCAGGGCTGTGACGCTTGCTCCGTCTCAGCGGCAAGGCAGAGTCCACAATAAAGTTCTTCTAGCTGCAGACACTGCGAAGCCGCAGTTCTTCTCATCAAAGAAAGCAGCTACTGGTTCTTTGGTTGCATCAGCCTGCCTTCAGAGAATTTAGAAGGTCGCCCACAAAAGCGTTCATCTGGCTTTAGTTTCACACAACTTTGTTTTACAAGTCTCTTTTTGCACCTTGTGCACGCAGACGCGCGTAGAGCGCCGCTAGAATCTGGGCGTACGGTAGGCCCTGAGCTCGCGGGAAAGAGATGCAATTACAGTCACTTTAGCTGAGCACGTTTGGTCTGTTCCTGAAGGCTGGTCACCTCTCCTTTCAAAAGGCACTGCTAGGAGGCAAGTTTTTGGAAGCTGCCCTACAAGTTACTTGGTGGCCCCCAGGCCTTTGAGCCGCCACTTCTTCTTCCCCTGGCATGGGGGTTCAACGCAGACCTGATGCCGACACAGACGGCCAGTTTCAGGTGTCGCTCCTGAAGCCGGCGAGGGCTTTAGCTGATCCCTCGGCGCGCCTGCAGGCGAAGCTGTATGAAGCGCCGGCTGCATCACAACGAAGTTTCTGCCAACAAATTACAAAGCGAGTGCCCCTCTCACGTGGTGCTTGCTTCAGCGCGCACTGGCAAAAGATTGGTGTATTACCGCGCTAGAGGTTACTTGCTTTGGTGTGACCGAATTAGCTTAGTGCCAGTTTAGCGCTGGTGGCCCACTTCCGTGATACTTTCTGTCAGACACCTTTTCACTGGCCCTTGGTTTCGGCAACAAGAAGGTTCCAAGGTCAGCAAAAGTTGGGTATGTTGGCAGGTTTGCTTCAAGCCTTTGAGGGGCGTGACATCAGTGGCATCACAACGCGCATCGAACAGGAAACTGACGCTTTCGATCTGAGTCTTCCCACTCATGAGAAAAACAGCGCAAGCAACTTGCTGGCGCCTACGCTGAACGCCAGAAGAAACACGGCGCGTGTTTGGAACAGTTGGCAAGATTTAGCCTGGAACCCGGCTGCAAGCTTGGGTCCTTCAACACCTGAACTGGCCCAATCAGACAACCGCAGCCCGGTTGCAAAACACTGTTTGTTATATGTTGATTTGTCATGATTTGCGGCTCGTTTGGCACTACAGTAGTGGGAGGCACGCGTGCATGGTTGCATCCTCTTGAGTTGATAGTCCACACAGCTAGTGAAACAGGTTTGTTTTCCTTAGCGCCGACATCTCGTTGCCGGTGGAAGGCCTTTGCCCGCCCTTATTCTTTCGACGGGGAGGTTTCCCTTCACACAAGTGAAACACCGTTCCTGCAAGTTGTGACAGGCAGCTTTGTTCTGAACAACCCACCTCAAACCACCCCAGATATTCATCCTCCTCGACACACCGGACAGACCTCACCGGCAGCTTTTGCGGAGAACACACCATCAGGAGATAGGGACAGCAACAAACCAGCAAACATACACTCCTTTAATTGTTTCTCTCGCCGCGGAACTACTCACGTTGCCCTAAAACAATCATTGTGGTTCCATTACTTCATTCGGGAATCCGCCCATATCAGATGGTTTTACTGCAGTGACCATGCTGAGCAAAGGAGCCTGAGAAGAACAAACCGGGCTCGCTCACTAATGCCAGTTCGGGGTCACCGAAATCCAATGTTGTGGGACTGAACAACTAGGTCCCCCAGTAGTGCCTTTTCTCACCAACTTTGTTGGGGGAGGGTTCCCCTAAAACAGACTAGCGAAAAAAATGGTAGCCTTATTCTAAGCTCTCTACTAGAGGACCTACCTCCTACTCCAAATACCATGTTTTTGAGGGCATTTTTTGAAAAGCCTGGGTTTCCATGGTAAATACCTGCTTTTTTAGCAGAGGGGCGACATCATAGCCTAGAAAAAGGCCGGGTATTTAGAGTAGGACCTAGACAACGTTTCTTGACTTCGGACACATCGCCAGGTTCGGCTGGATCACGGGCTGCGCGTGGTGGTGTGCATGGAGCTGACACAGACGCTGGGCGAGCTGGAGGCGTGAAATTCCCGAGAGGAGGCAAGCCCCCAGCGAGCGAAGCCCTGGTGGTTTTTTCTGGGTCAACCAGCACTCCTGGCGGTTTTCTTAGCACTCCTGTTTTTTTGTCTGTGTCAACCAGCACTCCTGGTGTTTTTTGTTGGGTCAACCAGCACTCCTGTTTTTTTTTGGTCTGTGTCAACCAGCACTCCCGGTGGTTTTTTTTGGGTCAAGTTTTTTTTTTCCCCCAGGACAACCAGCACTCCTGGTGGTTTTTTCTGGGTCAACCAGCACTCCTGGCTGTTTTTTTTGGGTCAACCAGCACTCCTGGCTGTGTTTTTTGGGTCAACCAGCACTCCTGGTGGGTTTTTTCTGGGTCAACCAAAACTCCTGGTATTTTGTTCTGGGTCAACCAGCACTCCTGGTGGGTTTTCGTTTTTGCTGGGTCAACCAGAACTCCTGGTGTTTTTTTTTGTTTTGTTTTCTGGGTCAACCAGCACTCCTGTTTTTTTTCTTTTTTCTTGGTCAACCAGGACTCCTGGTGTATTTTTTTCTGAGTCAACCAGCACTCCTGGCTGTTTTTTTTCCGGGTCAACCAGCACTCCTGGTGGTTTTTGCTGGGTCAACCAGAACTCCTGGTATTTTTGTCTTTGTCAACCAGCACTCCTGTTTTTGTTTGCTTTTTTTTCTGGGTCAACCAGCACTTCTGGCGGTTTTTTCTGGGTCAACCAGCACTCCTGGCGGTGTTTTTTTCCTAGGTCAATCAGCACTCCTGATGGTTTTTTTCTTGGTCAACCAGCACTCGTTTTTTTTCCCCCAGGACAACCAGCACTCCTGGTGGTTTTTTCTGGGTCAACCAGCACTCCTGGCTGTGTTTTTTGGGTCAACCAGCACTCCTGGTGGGTTTTTTTCTGGGTCAACCAAAACTCCTGGTATTTTGTTCTGGGTCAACCAGCACTCCCGGTGTTTGTTTTCTGGGTCAACCAGCACTCCTGGTGGGTTTTTGTTTTTGCTGAATCAACCAAAACTCCTGGTATTTTTTTCTGGGTCAACCAGCACTCCTGTTTTCGTTTTGTTTTTGCTGGGTCAACCAGAACTCCTGGTATTTTTTCCTGGGTCAAGCAGCACTCCGTTTTGTTTTTTTTCTGGGTCAACCAGCTCTCCTGGTGTTTTTTTTTTTCTGGGTCAACCAGCACTCCTGGTGGTTTTTTCTGGGTCAACCAGCACTCCTGGTGGGTTTTTGTTTTTGCTGGGTCAACCAGAACTCCTGGTAATTTTTTCCGGGTCAACCAGCACTCCTGTTTTCGCTCTTTTTTTTTCTGGGTCAACCAGCACTCCTGGTGGTTTTTGCTGGCTCAACAAAAACTCCTGGTACTGTTTTCTGGGTCAACCAGCACTCCTGGTGGTTTTTGCTGGGTCAACCAGAACTTCTGGTATTTTTTTCTGGGTCAAGCAGCACTCCGTTTTGCTTTTTTTTTCCGGGTCAACCAGCTCTCCTGGTGGTTTTTTTTTCTGGGTCAACCAGCACTCCTGGTGGTTTTTCCCAGGACAACCAGCACTCCTGGTGGTTTTTTCTGGGTCAACCAGCACTCCTGGCTGTTTTTTTTGGGCCAACCAGCACTTCTGGTGGGTTTTTTTCTGGGTCAACCAAAACTCCTGGTATTTTGTTCTGGGTCAACCAGCACTCCCGGTGTTTGTTTTCTGGGTCAACCAGCACTCCTGGTGGGTTTTCGTTTTTTGCTGGGTCAACCAGAACTCCTGGTTTTTTTTGTTTTCTGGGTCAACCAGCACTCCTGTTTTTTGTTTTGTTTTTTTTCTGGGTCAACCAGCACTCCTGGTGTATTTTTTTTCTGAGTCAACCAGCACTCCTGGCCGTTTTTTTTCCGGGTCAACCAGCACTCCTGGTGGTTTTTGCTGGGTCAACCAGCACTCCTGTTTTTTTTGTTGTTCTGGGTCAACCAGCACTTCTGGTGGTTTTTTCTGGGTCAACCAGCACTCCTGGCGGTGTTTTTTTCCTAGGTCAATCAGCACTCCTGATGGTTTTTTTTTTTCTGGGTCAACCAGCACTCGTTTTTTTTTTCCCCAGGACCACCAGCACTCCTGGTGGTTTTTTCTGGGTCAACCAGCACTTCTGGCTGTTTTTTTTGGGTCAACCAGCACTCCTGGTGGGTTTTTTCTGGGTCAACCAGAACTCCTGGTATTTTGTTCTGGGTCAACCAGCACTCCCGGTGTTTGTTTTCTGGGTCAACCAGCACTCCTGGTGGGTTTTCGTTTTTACTGGGTCAACCAGAACTCCTGGTGTTTTTTGTTTTGTTTTCTGGGTCAACCAGCACCAGAACTCCTGGTATTTTTGTCTTTGTCAACCAGCACTCCTGTTTTTTTTGTTTTGTTTTTGTTTCTGGGTCAACCAGCACTTCTGGTGGTTTTTTCTGGGTCAACCAGCACTCCTGGCGGTGTTTTTTTCTGGGTCAACCAGCACTCCTGATGGTTTTTTTCTTGGTCAACCAGCACTCGTTTTTTTTCTCCCCAGGACAACCAGCACTCCTGGTGGTTTTTCTGGGTCAACCAGCACTCCTGGCTGTGTTTTTTGGGTCAACCAGCACTCCTGGTGGGTTTTTTCTGGGTCAACCAAAACTCCTGGTATTTTGTTCTGGGTCAACCAGCACTCCCGGTGTTTGTTTTCTGGGTCAACCAGCACTCCTGGTGGGTTTTTGTTTTTGCTGGGTCAACCAGAACTCCTGGTATTTGTTTCTGGGTCAACCAGCACTCCTGTTTTCGTTTTTTTTTTTTTTTTCTGGGTCAACCAGCACTCCTGGTGGGTTTTCGTTTTTGCTGGGTCAACCAGAACTCCTGGTGTTTTTTCTTGGGTCAAGCAGCACTCCGTTTTGTTTTTTTTTCTGGGTCAACCAGCTCTCCTGGTGGTTCTTTTTCTGGGTCAACCAGCACTCCTGGTGGTTTTTTCTGGGTCAACCAGCACTCCTGGTGGGTTTTTGTTTTTGCTGGGTCAACCAGAACTCCTGGTATTTTTTTCTGGGTCAACCAGCACTCCTGTTTTCGTTTTTGTTGTTTGTTTGTTTTTTCTCTGGGTCAACCAGCACTCCTGGTGTTTTTTTCTGGGTCAACCAGCACTCCTGGTGGTTTTTGCTGGCTCAACAAGAACTCCTGGTACTGTTTTCTGGGTCAACCAGCACTCCTGGTGGATTTTGCTGGGTCAACCAGAACTTCTGGTAATTTTTTCTGGGTCAAGCAGCACTCCGTTTTGCTTTCTTTCTGGGTCAACCAGCTCTCCTGGTGTTTTTTTTTTCTGGGTCAACCAGCACTCCTGGTGGTTTTTCCCAGGACAACCAGCACTCCTGTTTTTTTTCTGGGTCAACCAGCACTCCTGGCTGTTTTTTTTGGTCAACCAGCACTCCTGGTGGGTTTTTTCTGGGTCAACCAGAACTCCTGGTATTTTTTTCTGGGTCAACCATCACTCCCGGTGTTTGTTTTCTGGGTCAACCAGCACTCCTGGTGGGTTTTCGTTTTTGCTGGGTCAACCAGCACTCCTGGTGGTTTTTTCTGGGTCAACCAGCACTCCTTTTTTTTTTTTTCTGGGTCAACCAGCACTCCTGGTGTATTTTTTTTCTGAGTCAACCAGCACTCCTGGCTGTTTTTTTTTCCGGGTCAACCAGCACTCCTGGTGATTTTTGCTGGGTCAACCAGAACTCCTGGTATTTTTTTCTTTGTCAACCAGCACTCCTGTTTTTGTTTTTGTTTTTTTTCTGGGTCAACCAGCACTCCTGGTGGGTTTTCGTTTTTGCTGGGTCAACCAGAACTCCTGGTATCATTTCCTGGGTCAAGCAGCACTCCGTTTTTTTTTTGGGGTCAACCAGCTCTCCTGGTGTTTTTTTTTTTTTTTCTGGGTCAACCAGCTCTCCTGGTGTTTTTTTTGTTTTTCTGGGTCAACCAGCACTCCTGTTTTTTGTTTTGTTTTTTTTCTGGGTCAACCAGCACTCCTGGTGTATTTTTTTACTGAGTCAACCAGCACTCCTGGCTGTTTTTTTTCCGGGTCAACCAGCACTCCTGGTGGGTTTTTGCTGGGTCAACCAGCACTCCTGTTTTTTAGTTGTTCTGGGTCAACCAGCACTTCTGGTGGTTTTTTCTGGGTCAACCAGCACTTCTGGTGGTTTTTTCTGGGTCAACCAGCACTCCTGGCGGTGTTCTTTTCTGGGTCAACCAGCACTCCTGGCGGTTTTGCTTCTGGGTCAACCAGCACTCCTGACGGTTTTTTTCTGTGTCAACCAGCACTCCTGGCTTTTTTTTCCTTTTCTTTTTTTTTTTCGGGGTGGGGGTCAACCAGCACTCCTGGCGGTTTTTTTTCCGGGTCAAGCAGCACTCCTGTTGTTTGTGTTGTTTTTTCTGTGTCAACCAGCACTCCTGTTTTTTTTGTTTTTCTGGGTCAACCAGCACTTCTGGCGGTTTTTTTTCCAGGACAACCAGCACCCCTGGCGGTTTTTTTTTTCCTGGGTCAATCAGCACTCCTGATGGTTTTTTTGTGGGTCAACCAGCACTCCTGGCTTTTTTTCTTTTTTTTCAAGGTCAACCAGCACTCCTGCTTTTTTTTGTCTTTGTCAACCAGCACTCCTAGCGTGTTTTTTTTTTCTCTGGGTCAACCAGCACTCCTGATGGTTTTGTTGTCTGTGTCAACCAGCACTCCGTTTTTTGTTTTCCCTTTTTTTCCCCTTTTTTTTCTGGGTACCAGCACTCCGTTTTTTTTCTGCACTCCTGGTGATTTTTGTCTGGGTCAACCAGCACTCCTGGTTGTTTCTTCTGGGTCAACCAGCACTCCTGGTGTTTTTTTCTAGGTCAACCAGCACTCCTGGTGCTTAATTCTGAGTCAACCAGCACTCCTGGTGGTTTTTTCTGGGTCAGCCAACACCTCCTGGCGATTTTTGTTTGGAGCAGCCAGCACTCCAAGGGAATCATAAATATTTTTGGTTCGTGCTTGAAGGTTTTTCTTTGTTTGGTCCTTTTTGTAAAGTAAACATTTGGCGGGTTGAAATGAAATAACGAAGCAACCAAAGATTAGCCAAAGATTAGCTTTGTCTCATGATCACTGGGCAAGCAAGCCTTGGATCAAGTGAGTGAAGCCCTCGATTAAGTTCACTAGTCTTTCCATTTGTCGTACAGCCGAGTGATATGAACATCACAGGACTGCCTGTTGGTGGCTTGCCAAAGGAACTGCAAGTTGGTCACGTCATTGGGTCTTCGAATGAAAGCAACTTCCTGCCCACGTTCATGAGTGTGAAAGGTGAAGCCACAGATGTCGCGAGGTTCGCAACTGTGTCATGTTGCTTCCTCTGACAGCGTTTGCTCAGGTGAACGCATGTGAAGGAGCTCAGTCAACAATGTCCAATGCAATCTGCTGCATTCTTGGGAACTCTGTGCCATCCCTGCGGAGCTTTTCGATGGTCCCTAAAAGTGAGCATTTGAGGAGTTCTCAAATGTAGCGTTGGCTGTGTTTCCTGACCATTAGAGGGTCATGGTGGGGACGTCTTACTAAAATGGGCCCAGTTCTGGACGACACATGATCTAATCACTTGCTTTGCGCGACTGCTTTGCCTTGCACAAACAAAAAACATAATATGGAGGCTGAAAGCAGTCACTGATTGCAACGAGTTGACGGGATTTCTCTGAACATCCAGGTCTGTATTTGAAAAGGGGCATTCGCTCACGCAACGATGTTTCAAGAAGGCACCTCCCAAAATCCGAAATTGTGCCTGGACATGCTCAAGCACCTATTGCCTCCGCAATCTTCTTTTATCCCCCTGTTGTTTTGGGGGATAGGGTCCATTGTTTTAGCGGCACGTATGCGTTGGCGTCGCAGGAAGCAGTGGAGCGCTGGTGCAAAGACCAGGGCCTCGCCGGCTTGGATGGCTGCCACTTGAGGACCGGCACTCACACTGAGCGGGAGTTCTTGTCCGTGTCTTCTTTTTGTTTGCCACTTTTTGGGTTGGTCCCTTTACACCACTTTTTGGATTGTGTGTCCCTTTACACCCGGCTAGAAAGGGGAAATTCACATGTTGTGGTGTGCGTTGTTTGTGTTCGTCTTCTTTTGGGCGGGGTTTTCTCATTGCAGTCCTCTCCGTGTCTGCCCCCCCCCAAAACAAAAGACACACACACAAGAAAGTGTTGTGTGGCCCATGGATATGGATGGCGGGCAAGTAAGAGCCCCCACTTGGCTTCGAAGCGATGAAAGGGGCCTGACGCTGTCGACATGCTCTTGCTTCAAGCTTTGCCTTTGGCCACTTTTCTACCCAAAAAATGGTACCTTTAGTGAAAGTGGTTGAAGCCACTACCTGTCAGATATATTTTTGCATAATCGCCCTGATGAGATTGTTCAGTGCTCCACCCTGCATCTTTTCAAGTCACCCAGACTTAGTGCCAGAAAACAGTCAGGACACGTGTCCTATATTGAGTTCACTGCTGCAAAGGCTAAACCTCGTTCCAAGCGTGCGTCAACAAATGCCTCTTGTAGCTTTGGCCTTAAGCAACAGGATGCGAACTTCTCAATTTCAGCTTCAGCTCTCCATCTCGGAGCATCACTGAAGACTGCAATCCCTGTTTCCATGTAGGAAGTTTGTCTACCTGGGTTGAGAGGGATAGTAAGGCCTATGCAAGCCGTTGATTGAACAAACACCTTCTTGCTAGAATCACAAGTCGATGCGAGTTGGGCGCTTCTCATTGCCCAGCATGCGGGGTGCATTCCAAATCGCACTGCCCGCTGTTTCGTTCATAGGACTCTGGTTCAGTTTCGTGCAAGTTATTCTTCAGAATAAACTTAGCTTCCTGCAAGTTGTTCTTCAGAAAAGAAAAAAGAAACAAGAGAAAAGACAATTTCAAGCTGATTCCCGGATGTCGCCATCCTCACATTCCTTTAGGACGGCCTTCCCTCCCCGGACCTACCCCGACAGCGAGCAGACCATCGAGGCGAAACACAGTGTCATGTCGATTTCCATTTGGAGTAAGCCAAGCAGAGGTGTGCGTTTCTTGTACATGGACCCATTCCTTGCTTGTGGTGTTGTATCTTTACTATTCTTCTTTGAGTTACTGGTTTTTGCTGGAGCAGCTTGCAAGCTAAGTTTGCAGGACACATCCCTTGCTGTGTTCTGGGTCCTTCTCCTCTTCATCGAAAAACGCGCATGCAATTGAACGGCAGAAGGTCGCGCAATCCTTGACAGAGGGGGGGGTGAGGGGTGGAAGGGGGGGAGGGGGGGAGGGGGAGGACTAAGAAATGCATTTTTCATTTTTTGCCATCTGGATGACCAGAGGTAACCTCGCAGGATCCGCTGTTTGTTTTGTCGGTCGTCTTGGGTTTGATCGGTCGCCCGTCTTGGCCCTGCCTTGATGCCACGGGCCCTGCCTTGGCCAGTTTATCATATGAAGCCCAGCATTCGCAAGGTGAGTGGTGAAGTGTAAGGTAGATGGCAGCTTGGGTCAGCCGACCAGGTTTTTAGTGCGCTTGCAAAAAACCAAAAAGGGCTGCCCTTTTTTGCAACTTTTTTTGGGTAAGGTTCCACCTTTAAACCCACCAAACCCAAAAAAAAGCGGGCGCCTTGTTTCCTTTTTTGTTTTTTTCCAGTGGAAATCCACTGGGCATCTCATCTGAGTTGCTGCTTCGATATGGCCATCAGGCCGCCGGCTTGGCACCCAGCGCTACGCTCTTCGTGGCCCGCTGAGCTGCTGAGCGGCTGAGCGGCTGATCGCGGGGAAATGCGTTAGGGGAGCCTGGGTACAAGGCTCATAGAACGCCGTTATTGACCTGAGGAATTTCATCCAAATTGGGTCCTTGCCATGCTTTTCAGGGGGTTGAAGCCCAGATTGAAGAAATCCTAGGCCCCCCCAGCCTAGGTGCCCATTTTCCGTTTCTTTGTTGGGGGGAGGGTTCCCCTACCAAAAGCAGGTACCAGGCTCTGAATCCTGGAGGTTGCAGCAATTCCTGGAGAGATAGTTCCAACCGCCACCCCACCCCACCGGCTCTTTGAAGGAATTGCCAAAGGAGTTCCTTTTCTAGGTCCCCCAGCAGTGCCCTGTCTCACCAACTTTCTTGGTTGGGAGGGATTCCCCTACTAAAAATAGACTACAGAAAAAAAGGGTACCATTATTCTAACCTCTCTACTGGAGGACCTAGAATCTAAGAAGCAATGCGCGGCATTTCATCAATGACTAGTTAGTCAGACTTGCAGTGCGACGGGTAGAGATGCTTGGCACTCGATTTGCAGCTCTGAGATGTTTGTAAGTGGAAAAGCTTGAAAACGCTAGCCCTGCTACAAGGCATAATCTGAGTTTGTTCACCCCTCGATCTGAGCATGTTCTAACGACCTTGTCAGGGCGGTCAAGAACCACACCTATGACAGATCATGAGGGATGCCTTCTTGTTGGACTTCACGTGTTGCAGGCTGGTGCAATATATAAGTTTGTCAAGTAGTTTTGTTTTGTTTGACTGACACTGATTTACCACTCATGCCACGGACGGGTACCACAGACGGGTACCACAGACTCTTCCAGTACGGAGAAATCCGTGTAAAGATACCACTTAGTTGCACGAGTCTTTTATTGCTGCACGTCTTTACAACGTGCACTGTCTAGTGTCTGAATGCATGATGCAAAGCATCGTGCCTTCTACCGTAGGTTCTCACCAGTGCACGCAACAGGCACGTGACCAGCGCCTCCCTTTTCACGTTTACATGTCTTGCACAAGAAGAAAGGTGCTTTCCGCAAAACAGCACAGCGCCCGACGACAGCCAACGTGGTTGTCTCATTAGTCCAGGAGTTCGAATATTTTGTGGTTAGACACTATGTGACAAACAGCAGACTACCTTTGCGAGCATGATGTTTGCATCGGCTTATGAGTGTGTACAGTGGCATGACGCGTGTTTGGCTTGCAAGCGGTGCGTATCTATATGGCTACGTTCATTGTCATCCTTGCATTGTCGCAGAAAATTCGACGGGTGCCACAGTGCCACACGTTGCCAAGCAGTATGTACATAGTACTTCCATGACCAATGAGGTTTATCCTTCAGCAGACTTATCTCCTAGCTGCAAAACACGTGCATTTGAAGGAGGACGTCCATGTGTGGGAACAGCATGGGTAAACAAAGATGAGTAGATTGCAACCGAACTATCATGTGCCCGGCGAACGTGCTGCAGCAGCAAACCACTTGAAAAGCTGACAAACAATTCAGAATGTGATATTGATATGTCTTAGATGTTGGCATTACGTAGTATGGGGTGGTCATGGAGGGAACAATATGACTTTGGACATTCAACTAATATATTTTCTCAGAATGGCCAAAGAGAAGCCCCCTTCAGATGGTCGCTCATAGAACTGGTCCCAAAGCGCATATGTCGCTGGGTTGAAGCAGCCACCGTTCTCGCCAAGCCTCCGAATCTGCTTGCCTTGTATTTTGGCTTCAGCCAGATGCCGACGTCGTTTAAGCTGTGAGAACCGGCGCATCATTTGACCCCTGCCACGGAATTGTTTTGCAGACAAAACACTTGTCGTGCGTTCATCTGGTGCTATGTATCCTTAGCTGATCGTCTCCGTGATGGGGCAGGCTGAATATTCCAAGATGACGGTCACTGATGACTGATGAGTATGCTGTTTGTCGACGTCGGTTATTGCGAAGCTCAAATGGATGTGTCCTACTCGTGGGTACTCTGTGTTTGCGAGTTGTGGCTCGCTTGCTTCATCACTATTCATGCCTTTCTCAGCTTCCTGACAAGCATTTATCACTGCTATGTATCCAGACGCACTAGCCTTGCAGCGATTTGATGCATGCCACGTAGCAGGATTTGGGACTGGTTGTTCTTGTCAGCCACGGCCATGCATGCGATGCCTTGAAGTACTTTTTCGGAGTCAGAAGATGTAAATCAAGTCACTGCCAACATCGATCCCAAGTCGCTGGTAGTTCCGTGAGATGACCTGCTCATAATCTCTCTTGAGTTGTTGTCAGGCCTCACGTAAGGGGCACAAGATATGATGAGTAATTAATGAAGCTTGGGAGCCCGTTTCCACATCAAGGGCCACACGAATTCAGGCAAAGGGGACTTTGGGATTCAGTTGCCCAGCGCCTCTCACATCCAATGGTGCCTGGAAGTGTGACTCATGAGTCACCCAGCTTTTGCTTTTGATTGCGAGCCCGTCAGTTCGAATGCCACTCAATGGCAGAGCCTTGGTCCAAAGGAACTCATCCGTCCCAGGTCAACGATCGGGAAGGACCCTTCCGGGTGTTGGGAATGAACTGAAGCCGGGATTCGCCTGGAGATTCCCTTAAAAGCCATAAGGATGGTTCAAAGGGCTCATTCCCTTATTCCCCGCTGAGAGCCAGCAATCTAATTTAGGCCGTCTATGACCCACTTGTAATGCATACACTACGCTGATGTGGTGTGCTTTGAGTGGGCAATAGAGGTTCGAAGTCAACTTGATTCGATCCGTCCCATGGACTGCGTCTACTCCGACGGATTCTGACAAGTATTGCCCTGACGAGCATAATGTTTTGATTTGTACTAGACATCCTTGCTGCGCCCCTCACAAGCAAAAACTAGGTTCTAAGCAGTTGTCAGCTGCCAACAGAAAGGTCCCGCGCTCTTCAATTTCGCAGCTTGCTTGTGGTTCGCCTTGGGCTGAGGGTATCCTATGCCCCATCATATTCCGCCGCCTGTCCAGCTCCTTTCTGCCAATTCTTTGAATAGCCCCATGCATTGCATGCCTAGCATCCCCGTTTTTGTTGCCTCCACTTTTTGGGCATATCTGGCTTTTGCTCCCTTAAGGAAGGCGACAGCTGGTTTGGGGCCCTTTTCAGACAGCAGGCGCTGTCACATCTCTTCGGCAGCGTGGAGCATCATGAGGAGGCATCCGCCAGAGCAGTGGGAACTTGTGGAATTGTTTCGTTCTACATGGGTGTGTGTTCTTTTTTCAAGGGGCCCCAAAAAAAGGTGATGTTGCCTCCGGATTCCCTTTAAGACCACCAAAAAGGGGCCTCAACAAAAAGACAGACCCTCATGTTTAAATTGTAGGCTTCGCCAACTAATTATGGACCGGAGTCAGCCAATTTCTTAAGTTCACGAAATCGCGGCCGAGGCCGTGTTCTTTTTTTGCGCCTTTGTCCAGTGGGCACATTTTCGAAGAGGATGGTTGTGTTTAGCATCTTGTTTCGGAAAGCCCGGAATAAACGTCAAGTTTCTGGGATGATGTTTGACGAGGACAGGTATTATACCCGAAGATTTTGTTGGACGATGTATGGGTAATATTCATATTGCTAAAAAAACATATTGTATTGTAAGACTGTTCCTTTGGCTTATGATTTGTATTCTATATTAATAGTTGTCAATTGAAGAGGACAGACAATTCAATGACTTTTCCAAACCCTAGAACCCCCCATTGCTCGGGAAGAGACCTCTTTCAAGATGGGCTCCGGGAGTTGGCAACAAATCATCGGCATCGCATTGACATGCTCAGATGTTGGATGTAGGAAACCCTTTGGGTGTAGAAGGTCGTTCCTTGTCTTGTTAGCCAAGTTGGCCGCACTCGTTTGACCCAAAGAGCCATGGCAACCGGATGAAGCCGGGTGCCAGCTCCAAGCATGACATCTCATGATCCCAGATTATGTGTACATTCCCTGTTTTCCAAGAATCTTGGCTTCGCTGAATCAGCCTACCGTGCTTCTAGGTATGGTTGCAAGACCCTGAAGCACCCCCACTCCCAATGCCCTAGTTGCGTTCAAGGGAGTCGGGGCTTTGGAGTGTTTTTACAGGGAATCCCAAACCACAGATACCTTTTACTGGGATCCCCAAAGATTGTGGGATTTCGAATGTTCGAAAGGGATGGTGGTCCGAATGAATGTGTCGCCCTTTGTGAGGGTACCCGTTTTGGGATTGGTTGCACGGAAAACCAACAGAAACCACCCTTTTTGATGGTTCCCATATTTTGAGACAAACCCAAATACTCCTACTTCAGACACACCTCAGCGACCAGGTCGACCCGCTGGCGGAAGACCCTGGGGGCGACATTCCCGGCGTGGACACTGTGGGATCCAGCCACTCGCGCCACACGACGGTCGTTTTGTTGTCTAGGTCCCCCGGTAGTGCCCCTTTAACCCTTTTTTTGGGGAGGGTTCCCCTACTAAAATCGACTACAGAAAAAAGCAGTACCCTTATTCTAACCTCTCTACTGGAGGACCTAGTTGTTTTCTTGTTTCAAATGTTTGGTATGTCTGATTTTTAGGGTCATGAGGCGTATCATGCTTTGGTTTAACACCTGAAAGATGGGGGAATGGTGAAATACAGGAAAGACCTTCGCTGTTGTTGAGTGCGCTCTGAGTGTTGAATACTTTCAGGTAAGCGTGAACCGCGGAAATCATGAGACTTTTTGCAAGTAGTGGAGGAACAGGACAACACTGTTGAACCTCTGGCTATGAACTTTGATTGCCAATTAATTGACCGCACAAATGATTGGTGGACATGAATCCCCACCTAAATGATTGAATTATGGAATTCCACGACCACATGACATCTTAGTCATACGTAGACAGTCGGCCCTATATGGGACCTCCAAACTAATTGATTCTGTCGCTGTGTACCCCAGATGTGGGCCAAGCAATGAGCTGTGCATGATCCATTGAGATTCGTACCGCGGAAAGCAATATGCAAGTTAAACACATGGGGGGGGGGTGTTGTTTAGCTAGAGTACCCTTTTTGGGGTGGTCTAAAGAGAAACCACTTGCCCACATCGGGCGAGGCAGCGGTGTGCCGCTTGAGTGTTCTACTAAGCTGACCGTCGTTCATTGTGTTGACTCCTGTAGCGTGACGATTCGGGCACGAGGGATTCTTCTCCAATTCGCGTAAAGGGAGCTCCCTTTCCATGCGGCGTTGCTACATCACTGAACTTCCTGCGCCACTGGATTCACCCGAGTTGGAGGCGAGCTGGTGCAGAACCAGTGTTCCTCTGGGGCGTCACAGGGGACCCCGCCATGGCCGGCTCCATGTTGGCTTCATTTTCATTTGATCCCCTTCGCAACTCACTTTGCAACTCACTTCCCAAAGCCTCAAGTTTTCAATATGCCGAGTGTTTCGGGAAACGTGGCTATGAAACTGCCAGGCCTGCCGGTGTGCTCAATGTTCGCCAAGCTACACCTGTATCCTTCATAATCATGCTTCGGTTAAATACTCCAAGCTCATTTGCCCGGCAGCGGGCCTGTTCTTTCCTTTTGGTCGCATGTGAAGATGAAGCGAGTGTGAAGCACAGCCTTCCAGAAGCGTTGGTTAATCATTCCGCGGCACTTTTGTTTGTCAGAGCAGGCCGTGTTTGGCAGATTGAGGCTGGAGACAATGATCTTTGCTGACTACTTTAAACTCCTCTTGAAGGGCCAGCTCCATGTGATGCATTGGGCAGTAGTCTGTACAATGTACTGGATTGGTACATGATGGTTGCCCTTTGTTTGCCAGCTTATATACCTAATTTTGTGAATTGCCAAGAAATGAATTGCGATCAAATTTTTGATGATATGACATGCGGACACGGTTTTGTATGAGTGCCTTTCACGCAAACAGGCCTTGCGAACAAGCAATGCTCGGAGTGGCTCAGATGACAAGCGTACCTTCTAAGCCTTCCGCTCCTTTCCCGTTGGTGCTGAAGTGGACCGATTGAGGCTGAGGGTTTAGAGCACCTAGGGTTTCCCAGCTGCAGCGTCCTTTCCATGTTTTGGTCTTGGACGCTGAACAGGGACGCAGGGCACGGCAAAGAACCCTGCATAGCTGAGGTTGTTCCTGCAGCTACCCACCAGTTCTGAAGAGCACTCTGCATCAAGCAGACAAGGCCGGGGCACGAGAGGGAAGGACATCAGACGAAAGGACGATGATGGCAGGGATTTCCATGGGGGGCCAATTCCAATTTTTGTAGCAGTGCTGGTTGCTGAACCCTCTTCACCTTGGTTTATGGGGAATCCAGAAGGACAACTATGTTTCGCCCACCCCCGGTTTTGACACATACCCGTGCATGGTCTCGCCCCCTCACACTAAGCATGCAAAACAATGATGTGAATGTGAAGTTGTAGTTTCTGGGTGCCAGTTGAAACACCGTCCGCCTTGACACCGTTGCGTGGTGCAACCAAAACAATATGGAAATGCCCCTGATGCGGCTCCTGAGTTTCTTGTTTATATGCCTGCTAAGTTGTGCTATTGCAATGAGAGGCTGGGACATGGAGTGCTATTGAAGAAAGCCATTGCGTGTATCTGCTTGTTTGGACTTTGCCCGTCAGGCTGTCCTAGCCAGAGGTTTGCCAAGCGGCGTACTGGATGGGATCCCAACTTTAGCCTCTGATTTGCCCCCCATAGAGCTCCCCCCCGCCATAGAGCCGGGACCCCGTAGTCCGGCTATGTTGTGGATGGTCTCATCCGAAACCTTGGGAGGGGCTTGGGGCTGTCTTCCATAAGTGGTTACCCGACAGCTGGCTCACCAGGATTTCTGGTTCAACCTGGACAAGTACACGGCGCACACCCTGCTTTCCAAGAAGCCGATGGGTGAGCGCGAGTTTGCAGAGGGAATGCGGCTGAGACCCAAAGCGGGCTTGGCGTTGCTTTTGTTGGGTTCGTCTTTTTTTGAGGGTATCCTTTTCGGGGTTGGTTTTAAGAAGACTCCAAACGGAAGCCGACGTTTTGAGGGTCCCCCGATGTTGAGACACACCCGTTTGAGCAGGAGGCGTGAAGCATCATGATGCCCAATACTTAGATTGCTTCATACCTAGGCCTGGGGATGCGATACTCGCAACAGGTGAAGGCTGCGTTGTTTGTCACTGCCCAAGAAAGCAGAACTAGTTGTAGTGGTCGATGGTACATGTGTGCAATTGGTTGGAGCCTAGGATGAGCAGCAAAAGTGGCTGTGTTCACTATGGGATGGGCATGTCCTGGAATAGGGCACGACCAAAACCAGTTGGCTTGTTTCAGGTGTCTTTTCAATCATCTTATCCAGAAAGGGGTTCTTAATGGAGGAAGAAGTTGTCCACTTTTGTCATTGAAAGGAAAAACACTTGCTCAACAACAATCTTATACCATTGGTACACTAGTCGTGCCTCCAAATCCCTCCCCGTTCGCCCACCAGACATGGTCTCGGCTCCATCCAAAACGCACATCTTCCCGAGCGACGTGTTAAGGCACCGATTCGAGTTGGCGAAGGACCAGATTTCGGAGTCCCTGCGGCAGCTGCGAGAGAGCTACTGGGCCAAAGGTGGGACAAAGCGGGGCATCATGTTTTTGTTTTTTACCGCCCGACCCCAGTTTGTGCCGTTTATTTGGCCACGTGTTCTGAATGCGGTCTATGGGTCGGTCCAGGTTGGATTGAAGACACGGGGTTCCCATGTCTGAATCATGTTGGCCCTTGGACACCCCTTGGGTCGATGTGGGGAATCAGCTTCTTTCCAATTGGTGGTTTGGAGCGCCGGTGGTTTCCCATTTACCCTCTAGAACACGGAGCCAAACCACAAATCCAAGCCACCATTTAGGGGTTACCTGATACAAGGATGTTCCATTGCGCAAATACATATCTTAGATATCTTGGGTTCTTACCGAGTTTGTGGGAGAGGAGTTTGTGGAGAGACGATCAATTCGCAGCCCTGATAGTGCCTTGCAGGGAGCCAGGGGGGTGGGCAACAAAGATCTACTTTGCCATCTAATTACTCATCGCATGTTGGCAGAAGCGACTCCCTTCTCGGAGAATAGATTGATAGTGATAAACTGTCCACTGACATCTTTCAGGGCCCACTTATATCCGAGTGATTCTACTTAAGCAACCGAGAAGGTAACTACATGTGTCACACAAGCTGCTTGCGTTTACTTGTCAGTAGAGAGTTGGTGGGTATTATCCTGGCAAAAATGTCAGTGGGACTGCAGTTGCGGAAGCTTGGCTTGAGGAAGCTTCGAAGGGTTTAGCTTGAGGAAGCTTTGCATAGACTTGTGTTAAACCAACGTGGGGAGTGCAGCAACGGCACTCCTTTCCCCAGGCTACACGGACCTGGCCATCGCGCGCCGGGACTTAGAGCAGAGCCAGCCGGGGGCCCAAGGCAGAGGCAGCTGAGCCGGTCCATGGCCAGGTTCATGGATTCATGGCTCTTGGGTCAATTGGCCCTTGGAGCAGGTACAAATTGCAATACACGTTGTTTTCTAAATGGCCCTTTGCGCACAAAACGTTTTTGTTTTTTTAATGGCTCTTTCTTGCGAGGCTCTGGAATCAGTAGCGCCTTTCAGGGTTGGGTCTGCTTTTTAATGGCTCTCCTTGCGAGGCTCTGGGGCAGTGGAGCCTTTCAGGGTTCCAAGCGAGATAGGATTTGGCACGAGGGTTGCGCCACTCAGGTTTTTGCAGCATTTGTTGTGCGCATGTGTGGGCATGTTTGTGTGTGTGCCTCATGGGTATGCTTGTGTGTTTTGATGGCGTTCTTTCCTTGATGAATTGTCTGCCGGGAGTTGTTCCTAATTTAGACAGTACGCTTGCTTCGAGTGTTCTGCAGGTTTAGGTTTTGCTTGCATCGTTTGGACAGATTGCTTACCCCATGCTGGGTGAACCCGTGCACGTCTTTCTTTGGGTTACAGGATGTGACAGGACATGCATTTTGACCCATTGGCAACAAGACTGTGGTGTTTGCCGCTTCGCGCAAGGGCTAGCGGTTCGCCGAAGAAAGAACTGCTGTGCAAAAACACGCGAGGCGGGCGAACTTCGCTTTCCGAGTGCGATGGTGTGTCTCTGCGTGCAATGTCCCACCGGAAAGCGCGTTTTTGGCAAAGCAGGAACAACAAATCAACAACTTTGGAAGCACGGGACTCATTGGGCTGGAGGATACAGGTCGTGATCTTTATCCAAAGCACACTGGTAGAGGAATGCTCAGGCGTGGGAGTGGTGAGGACCCCGATTGTATGAAGAGACATCTGCTGGTCAATGCTATCGCAGATACGTTGTGCCCGAGTGCTGACCTTGGCTTCAATTGGCCACCATCCCAGTAGGTCACGTCTAAGCTTTGAAAGGCTTAAGTCAATAACCAACTAGAAGGCGGTATCCTCCAGATGAGCTTCAACATACCCCTGGGTGCATTCATGCACGTTATAGCCGTTTTGGGCAGCCTCTTTCGTGGTGGGTTGGCCCTTTCGTCTCAGGCAAGGAGCTGCGTGGGAGCACTTCAGCAAGTGCCGACCCCTCAGCAAGAAGTACGGCCTCTACCTGCCCTGCCACGAGAATTTCAAGGCAGCCATGCACAGGCGCTTGGGTTGCACTGAGATCGCCGCAGCGTTTCAGCTGAGGAACACATGCGATGGTTACCTATTGAAGATACGTCCAGTAATGCTCTGAGTGAAACATTGACCAGCTCTTAGTTGGCTTTCTGTGAAGTACTGCTGAAGGTATGTTGATGGGTGCGATGGTTACGTAATATGCTTTGGTTTCTGTGGCGAGAGCCTTGGGAGAAAACGTTCAGGAGATTGAGATACGGCGACTGCACACAATGAAGTGGCGCCAAACAGGGGTTCCATAGATTTCAGCATGGCTGGTCCATGGTAGAGGGTTCCCTATATCCTTTTTAAACATTTTGAACATGACCAAAATTCTTTGGCCCCAGAGGTGAGTTTCGTTTAGGTTCCAGGGGGGCAACAGGGAGGCCTGCGCTGACATGCGAGCTCCAGCTGGCTTCGGGTGTTTTGCGTTTTGCTCGGTTGTGGCGTTTCGGGCGAAAACCTCAGTTGTTCAGTGGCGCCAATT
This sequence comes from Effrenium voratum, assembly GCA_963377175.1. Taxonomy (NCBI): domain Eukaryota; class Dinophyceae; order Suessiales; family Symbiodiniaceae; genus Effrenium; species Effrenium voratum. The sequence goes on along the minus strand of CAUJNA010003397.1, from coordinate 58,607 downwards.
CTTTTTCCAACTGTTTTTTGGTGGCTGCCCCACTAAAAATGGTCTTCCCTTAAAAGGGTTCCTCTTTTTGTCCAGGGTCACTGAACAACTGAGAAACAATGCGAAACCACCTGTTTGGAGGATTTTCCCTTTCTAAGAGAAACCCATGTGAGGCAGGGGGTTGTCAAAGAAAGAGGAGTTCCTTTCCAAAAAGCGCTATATATATACATAGAGCTTCCTTCAGCATCCTTGTCGGAAAGGTAAGCTGGTCAGCTGAAACAACGGCCACCGGCTGGATCTCTCAGCATCATGAAGGCAACTGTTTGCCAGGAATGGCCGTGAAGGCAGCCCTTGGTCGCTGGATTTGTTCCGTTGCGCATGCAAAGACAAGAGATCCTTCTTGAATGCATACGGCTGAGGAACCTAGCACAGCTTCAAATGTAAAGTAGGGCACAAGGGTGCGTGTAAGCTGCCAAGCAGTACATTAAGAATGCTGAACAAACACGCCTCGTTGGCAATTAGGTGAGTGGATACTGGTGGTGATAGCCTTCCCCTTGTTTGACTTTGTTGCCTTGGGTGCGGGGCTCGTAAAATAGGCCAGACTCAGATTTCTCACAAAGAGCAAGGCGTACAAGTGATCGATCACCAAACATAGCAACCATTCATCAACCTTTTTGCCTTTCAGAGCCAAACCTGCAGGTTGCATGGCTGGGAAGCTGGAGGAACCACTTTAGAAGCTTTCCCATTTGCGCAGAAGTACTGTGGATGTGTGTATATATTGTTGTGTAAATAGAAATATATATATATATGTATATATGCACATGTTTTTATGTATTATGCCCGCACTCCTTACACTGAGACACGCAAACTCCACGATTGGTTAGCTTCCCATTCCAACCAACTTGCCGCCCCTTACCATTTGGAGGAAACAAATGCCAGGCAATTCACAAATTGATGGGTTTTAAATATCTTATTCGTTCTCTTGGGCTAAATTGCAGGTTGCGCTAAGAGAGGACAGTTGAGTCATTTCATGAACTTGGGCCTTTGGATGTGGGGCGAAGGGAGTGCTGGGTAATCGGAGCGTGTCAGAGCCTTTAACGCATAGTCCTCATTTCCGATTTGGGAAATCATGGCAATATTCCCGACCCCAACATTGGATGGAGACAAGATGCAAAATGTGTATAATGTTGACCCAGGATTAATAAACCCGTCCCATTATTGGGTGTTCCCTCCAAAAGTGATGAATCCCCACTAAAAGGGGACACCCCCCTACTCATCAACCAGAAAATCTTTAACCCGGGGTTAACATTACACCTGCCATACTTTGGACAGGTACCGCGGGCTGCTGCAGAAGCCTGGCTGCCCCGTGGGAGCCTCCCTCCCACTGCGCCCGGCAGCGCTGCCGCCCGCACTCGCGCTGGCCGGGGCGGCCCCGGCGACGCCGGCGAATGAGCGGGCGCGGAGCGGTAGCGAGTTCCTGTGAGACGCCTGCCGGAAGGGCAGGATGACAAAGGGAAGAGTCGTCGAAAGTACTTCATCGAGCTGTTTAATGGCGTTGTGTTTGGATGTTGATTTCGCGCGCTTCAAAATATTGTGACTAGATGACTAGATGATTTTGCCCAGGGGCCTCTTCGAATGTTTTGTCTTCCTTGAAACAACATGACATGCTTAATGTCGGGAGAGAGAAAACGTGAACAAAGACACGCGTGGGTGCACTATCAATTGCTATGCATGATCCAAGCTACACGCTCGATCAACACAGAATCACAAAGAACGGAAAACGTGATGCGTCTTGAGACTCTTGTTGCAACAGCTGGTCGGCTGACATCTTGAACAGACAGGGGACAGACAGACCGATGCTTGGTCAGGCAGACAGATGTGATCCTATTTAGCAGTGTTTTTCGCGACAGATATTTTAGATCATCTCGGTTCGCTGTTCCAAGCATGTCCGTGGGATGCTCTCAGCCCGTGCCCGCGGCATGTTGACAACAGGGTGTGACATGATGCTCGAGTCGAGGGCAACCAATCAAAGAATGGAGACGCGCGGAAAGCACGTTGAACAAGGAACCCTTTGCCCCATCTTCAGTGGGTCGTGCACCATGCAAGCAAGCACGGTCAAAGCTGATGCAGCGATGCTGACAGGTAAATCGATGCAGCGACTGGGGGTGGCGACCGGTTTCATTTTGAGCGTGCAATCGCGAACATCTGAATAACTAGGTCCCCCAGTAGTGCCCTTTTACCCTTTTTTGGGAGAGGGTTCCCCTACTAAAATAGACTACAGAAGAAAAATCGGGTACCCTTATTCTAACCTCTCTACTGGAGGACCTAGATAAGTACGGGCGCGGACTTTCAATGTCCAGCTGTGGCAGGGGATCCTTCTCAGTACCTGACTCTGTTTGAGCCGCCTTGCCTTCGTTGGCGCTGTTGCTGAACTCATGACTGCAAGGATCTGTCAGCTGCCCAGATTCCCAACTGAACTTGTTCCTTGCCCAACGCCTTTCTGATCAGACTTCCTGGAGCAAGGGTGTTTGGGAAAAATGCAGAGCTTCTGCAGACAGAATTGCATGTTGTCTGCAGGGGGAGCAAATGCAACTGTATGTGTTTTGCTTTCCTTTTGCTTGCATGGCGGGAAGTTGCTGTTTCCGCGCAGGAAACAGGTTGTACACAGGGTTGCCAGGTTGTAAGGTAGTTTGTGCTCGGGTTGAATTACAAATGAATTAATCTTGACAAGCATACCTTTTCCTTGAAGTCAAGTTGCTGTCACAAGGGTGCTCGGCGCTTTGTTGCCGCACCATTGGGATCACATGGGGCTTGCATTGCCGCCCTCGCCGGCTGCTATCAGCGCTTGAGCCTATAGAGCCAACATGAGCGGTCAGCTTGAACAAGAGGTGCACCAACGGGGCCAGGGACGTGCCATCTGACGCTTTGGTCCTTTTGAGTTTGCTGCTTACGCCTGATTTTAAGCGAATTCGCCATGAGCCGGTGGTCGCTGGATGGGTTTAAGGTCGTGGTCACAGGCCCGGAGCAGAGCGAGAGAGGAGATTCTTGTGGCGAGTGTTGCGGCCGCCACTAGTTTGGTTGGTGGCCAGCTTCGTTCATATGGTTTCAAGATATTCAGACTCTGTGTCCTACACATCTGTGTGTTTTCTCGAATGGCGCGAAGCCCCGATTGTATGCCATGTGTTGGCTCCTCCAGGGAGGTGCGCCTACTCAGAGTGCTTGGCTACCTAAATGCCGCAAACGAGCAACTTGTTGAGCATTGCAAGAGTCTAAGGGTTGATTCCCCATTCTTTCCAACCATCATTGTTCATTCTTTTCGAACACCGGCCGATTCCCTGGGTTTCCGGAGGTTTTCTAGAAGGATCCGGATCCCTGGAAAGAATGGAAATAGAAGGTAGCACTGGAAAGAGTGCCGCGGCCGGGATGGCTCATGCCTCCATGGCGTTTTGACCTTGCGGTTGAACGCTGTCTCACAGACGAATGCTTGTGTGGAGCCAGAAATCAGCCCATGGCCGTATTGAACAGCTTTGGCGGATGGGGTTGCTCATCCAGAAGCAAAATGGCTGACCCCAAATTTGTGTAGCTTTCTTGTTGGTTTCCCTTTGGACCATCCAAAGACTTTCGAAAAAGCACGCACACCTCAAACCAAGTCATAGGAAAACGACCCTCCAACCACATAAAAGTCAACATGGGAACCGGTTTCGGGTGCCTTTTTGACAGATCCCCCGCTGCTTGCCGAGAAATCGCCGAGACATCGTCGATGTCGCCAGGCTCCACCAAGGGGCTGGGCCGCGCCTGCGCGGCGGAGATGTTGGCGCTCGGCGCAGAGGTGGCCCGGAACCCGAGCGACGCAGGTTGGCTACCACTTGGGTGACTCGAGTGGTAGACTCGACTGGTTATGGTCAGAGACTGGTGGGCTTCACTTTGGCATGGGTACATGGTTGTTGTTGGGAAACATGTGTTGCATTTTTGCTTCTTGTGGTTTAGTGGGAAATCCCCAGTTAACTGCTAGAATTCAATATTGTTTGCTCCCCTTCCAAAGTCAACCAAGGGTAGGGGTGATAGTCAGAAACTGGTGGGTGGCTTCCTTTTAGTTGGGTGCGGGGGGAAGCTGGTTGGTGGCTACCAGGCGGGGGGGGGCGACCCAAGGATGGTAGAATGGGGCTAGTTCCTTGGGAAAAGCAAGCCAGTGCCGGTTTGAAGCAGCACCAAATCCTGGGTTGCCAGTTTAGGTTCGGCTACCTGGTTTAAGGGTAGCAAGGCGAACCAACATGAAGCTTTATTGTAAAGGCAATGGGCTTCCGAGCCTAGGGGTGTGCCACCTGATCCCCATTCAGGACAGGCTCATATGGCCATGAGTCATAACCTATGCCTCCATTTTGGGGCGGATGAACATCCATTTGAGACCGATTTGGATGTGAACCAGGGGTACAGGGTTTTAACCCACAGCCATACTGTGGTATCGTTGGCTAGGCCCTCCACATGTTTGCACCTCCGCGCGCCTCTCGCTCAGGTCATCACCGCCCGCAAGCCTGCGGAGGTGGAGGACGGGCGTTCAGAGGTGGAGGAAAGACCACGGCACATCGGAATTCTCGCTGGGTCCAGGTTGGGTGGCATACGGCTGTGGCTCAAAAAACCGGTACCAAAATGGAACCCTGGTAAGTGGAAACATGGACCACAACCTGCGTAACCCCTCCTGTTTAATTTTGAGCCACACCCATACATTTTCGCCCTTGGCCAAAATACTGGTAGCAAATAATCGTGTTTGAAGCTCAGGTTCAGGGTTGAGCATTGACCCGGCTCCCAGGTGCCTAAGGCCGGGAGTCCACGAATCGACCAAAAGGAGGCTGCCACAGCATTCTTGCTTGTCTGTGCCAGTCGGAATTCAACTGAAGACTCAAGACGTTTTGCAGCGAGTCGGGCACCGGGAGGTGTGGATGGTCCGAAATCCTGGCTGCCCTTAAACTGATGTTTCATTGGGGGTCCCCAATTTAATTGGAAGACGGACCTATATTTGTCAGCATGACTGGCGCAGTTGTCAAGCTTCCTGATCGAGGCATCCGTCAGAACCCGCGGCCTATTTACAGGGCCAATGTTCGACACATTCCAACTTACGAGTACTGCATAAACCACAATGTTGCATCATGTTGTATCAGATGTCACTAATGCAGAGATGCTCAGCACAGTACAGCCACACGCCTGAGTTTCTGATGTTTCCCAGTTTCTTTTGGTTTTTGATATGTTTAGGTTGAATAGAGTCCATCAACGATTTTCTTGTACTTGACTTTCTGGACATGAGGGATTGTGTGGCTGGCTGGCAAAGCTTTCCTGGCCTTTCTGAGGCTGAAACAACACGGACAGGTTTTTGGAGTCGCTTTTCCACTAGCACTCCTTAGGCCATTCAAATCAGGACCTTTTTCGCAAGACCGCGGGCGGAAGGTACAAGAACCCCTGAATAGTTGTTGGTTCAATGTGAAGGCCATCCCAAGTCCTGCTGATACAGCTCTTCTCTCGGGCGTGGTGTTTCATCACAGGTCTTGCAACCCTGAGGAATCATCTAATCTATTGTCAGTGAAGGCATTTGACCGCCCAGCGGAAAACTAACACCCATTTGCAAGTCAACACAGAGACAACACTCACTATGGCTATGAATGTCACAAGGACATTTATTCAAAAGTGATGGGCATAAATCCGCACCTGGATGATGTTTGTCGTTATTACTCAATATTAAATAAAAATGGAATTTGAGGCGGCCAATATCTCAGAAAACAGTTTTTTTCGTGTTAAATAGCCAATTACTGAATTGTCAATGGGTATCACCGGGCAAAATGAAATTAACTGGTTGACTCCACTAACATGGCACCTGTGGGGAGGTACCTGGAAGATCAATTTCCGTTTGACATGACCCCCTGTCAGGTGCCATGTTAGTGGGAGGTACCCTCCTGTTCATTACTCTGTTTACAGTTGTTTGCGTAGCTTTTTACTTGAAGGTGGCTCAAGTCATAAGCGGGCATGTGGCGCTGGGTCGCATTGACCTTTTCATGGTTGGCGGCTCTCATCAGTGATTCCCGCATCGGTGAGTGCACGTGTCACTGCACTTGTGAGGTGGCCGCGGTGGGTACAGATTGGTGGTGGGAATTCGCGAAAGGAGCGGTGTGGCTGGGAGGGCTTCTGCTTGGTGCTGGCGTCCTGAGCTTCCGGGCATTGCAAGTGGTGGTGGGCAAACTCTTGCCAGCAAAGCAAGAGGTTCCGGAGGTCCCGCCACCTTCACCAGTGGCCGCTCCGGCCGAGGATTTGCAACGCAGAGCCCTTGAGCAGGTGCAGTTAGTCAGGCGGCGACACGCCTTGCGGGCCTGATGGCCTTGGAGGAAGGGACGCGCGTGTTTGTCCTTTATGACATTCCCCCCCATGAATGGTACCAGCAAATTTAGGTTCCACGTGTTGTCGCACAAGAAGACGAGCATCTGCAGCGGCCTCGGCTCCACGATAGGAGCGGCCGAATGGCCTTCCACCTTTGCCCGTAGTTCTTCAGACCGGCATCTCATCCAGAGTCACCTCATCACCCCGAAGCCCCGTCTCACCCGATTCCACCACCCAAATGTGCCCATCTCCCACCGGCGCTACAGGTACTGGTGCAACCGGAGCAGGAGCCGCAGCGATGACCCAGCAGCCGCGCCAGGCAGCACCACAAGGGCAGCAGCAGCATGTTGAGCAAACAACTCCTTGAAGCCGGACTCGTGGGGTGTGGCGGAACATGAACATCTCATGAAGGTGTTGGATAAGCTGGGCCGGTTTGACGGATTGGACCTTGCAAATCTGGCAGGCGTTGAGATGGCTTTTAGGCGTTTGGAACTGATAGAGTATTTTGACTCTGATCAAGGCCCTGGAGCAAGTAAAGGAGGTGGCAAGGGCGACAAGAAGAAGGATGATGACACGCTGTATAGGCTGGATTCCACGGTCTTTTCGGGGACTCACCGGGAGTTTGGGGACGTCATGGTCTGTCCGGGGTGGAGTATGTCTCCAAGGAGGTTGAGCGCGAAGCGTGAATCATGAAGCAGGTTCGCAAGGCGCGCGAGCAGCGCGCCAGTGCGTCCAAGTAGCCACAGGGCCGCGCCTGCAGGGTGGAATGGAAACCCTGCCGGAGGCCTGCGCCCAGTAAGCGACGTCAGATGCTTGCCGCCAGGAGGCTCCAGATGAAGGGGCATGTGCAGTCCTAGGTGAGGGATGTGGTGGTGTCGCTTGAATTGCATGAAGGGGCCAATGGGTCGGCTTCCCTTGCGCAACATCTGTTCTGTTTGGAGAGGATTCATGATGCAGTTGCGGCGGTGGGAAAACCCCCACCCGATTTTTCCGGCCCGGAAGCCTTGAATGAGCTTCGGGTCAAGCCAGGTTATGCTGGTGAACCAGCTAATTTGGCGCCATTTCAGGCAGACCTTGTGTCGCTAGAGGGGGAAGCTAGGAATGTGGTGGAGGTGGTTAGGGCTCGCCGGGAGATAAGTGATTTGAAATCTCCATATATGGATCCGCTTCTTCGAAGTAATAAGCATGCTTATTCGGGGTGTGTCTTGAGGCTGCATGATGCTGGCCTCGTTGAGTTTCGAAGGTCGTGCCGCGAACATGTTGGGGCCTTCACAGTGTAGAAGAAGGGAGGGCACCAACGCCTAGTGGTGTGGTTTGGGACGCCCAGGAAAGTGCGGCTCGCCACTGGAAGTTCCTTTGCGAAGATCGAGGTGGACAACATCTTGTTGCCGGAGGGTCTTCGAGATTTGTTTGCTCTTCCTTCCATTTGGGCCCAGGACGTTGGTATTAGCAACGCAGTCGGAGGGAAGTGCAAACCAGGCGAGCGGATATTCCCTTGTTTTCGGGTTGTGCCTATGGGGTGGGCTCACGCATTGCCAGAAGTGTCACGAGACGATTGTGGATGGGATGGAGGACATCGGCCGCATGGGCCGTTTCTACGATGCGGCTCCAATCCCGCGGATGGCGCCCTTTGTGCACACCGAGTATGTGGACAACTTTGTGGCACTATCGCAACGCCCTGGGCTGGTTGCTTCCTTAGCTGAGAAGGTGGGACGGCAGTGGCATTATACCTTTGCGGGCTTCTTCGTCGTGAGATGTTGCTTCCAGGCGGTGTATGTCTTTACGCAAAAACACTACAAGGAGGAGGTTGCAATCTGGCCAGAAGTGAGAAGAGAGCTTTTCTGGGTGTCGTGCTTGTTGCCAATGTTGGTAAGGGACCTCTCAGCAGTTTGGAGTGATGAGGTCTATGCCACGGATGCTTCGCCTTGGGGACGGGGAGTCGCGATTACCAACAAGCCGGTTGAAGAGGTTCGAGCGGTTGGGCAATACAATGATAGGTGGAGGTTCAAGGATGTTGAACGAGCAGTTTTGGGACATCCTGAATCAACCGTTCTCGACCAGGAGAAGCTCCACTGCGTCAATGCAGCAGCCACCGCTAGGGAGCCCAAAGATGCTGTGCCGGAGGTCCCACTTGACATGTTGGCGGGCCCTTGGCGCAAAGTCGACTCATCCAAATGGGACAGAGCAGAGTATATTCCTGCTTTGGAGGGTAGATCTTTCGTTTGGGTTTTCAACACTTGGCCCGCAGTCAACGTCATCACGGTCGGCGACATTTGATTCTTTCGGATTCGACGACGGCTGCCCTGGCTTGGGCCAAAGGGTCGGAATGGGTCGGGGGCAATGAATCGCATTTGTAGGCAACTGGCTGCCGTCACTTTTGCAACAGGAATTGATGTGGCTATTAGGTGGGTTCCCTCGGAACTGAACCCGGCCGACGCGCCATCTTGCGGCCGTAGTGATCCTGTTGAAGCTTTTGATTTCTGGACCATTTCGCGAGAGTGCCATGCTGACCCGGTCCTTGAAGAAGGAGGTGGAGGCTGGCGTGCCAGGGCTTTTGCCGCGCACGCAAGAGCAGATGGGGAAGGAAACGCCCAGGCCAGTCATCCAAGAAGAGCAGGAGGACAAGAAGAGGAAGTGGGCAACTCTACGACGTTACCTTCATGGGCAACCAGAGGATCAGCAGAAAGGACCTTTGACCTTCCTAGAGAGGAAGTGTCGAATGCGCGGGAGAAGAGCTATGCGCAGAGTTTCGGGCGGTTCATGGAGCGGGCGGTGGCTGGAGTGGAGGCCTTGGACACAGCGGTCGAGCTACCTCAGCGAGCTGTTCTTGGGACGGGGAGGACCTGTCGGCGGGGCAGACGGTGGTGGCCGCGGTGAAGTACCACTGGCTGGATGTGGGGAAGCCCACGGAGTTGACGCGGAGCACCACTGCTTTGCGAGGATTCCGGAGAGTTGCCTTTGCCGTGGGAAAGGTTGTGTGCAATCTGCCGGAGGTTCATCGGAAGGTTGCGCTGTGGCTGATGCCCACCTGGGCGGCATGCGGGCGGCCTGGCGAGATCCACAGGTTGCAGGGAAAGCACGTGGTGGGCCCTGGAAAGCTGTGCAGCCACACGGTGCTCATCATCAACCCCGGGGTGGATCAGCAGGTGCCGGTGACGTCAAAAGCTGGGGGAGATGGACGAGGCCGTCCCTGTCGACCAGGGCTACCCGACCAGGCACTGTTCTCTTTCCCATGAGCGAAGGGACCGCGCTATTGTCCACCGTGCTCAGGGAGCTTGGGTACGTGGAGAAGGGCGTCACGTGCACGTACCAGATCAGGCACGGAAGCGCGTCGACAGACGTGCTGTCAGGCCTGAGAACGCTGGAGCAGGTGCAATAAACGGGGCCGGTGGAAAACACTGCAGTCGGTGAGAAGGTATTCAAACGGCGGCAGGTTGGCCCATGTGTTCGTGAATCTGAGCAAAGAGCAGCAGGACGAGGCTCTCGAGGCGGAGGTGTGGGTCTTTTGGACAAGCAAAAGTGGAATGAGCCGGCGTGGATGTGCTTTAGAGATCTTCTCTGGCTGTGGGCATCTTTCAGCAGCGGGGCGACGACATTGTCACTTTTTTTTTCCATGGTTTTGAAATTGACAGTGAGCATGGCATACAGTTTCATTTGGCACGGCCGTGCATTCAGCGTGAAGTGCTGGAAAAGATCGGACAGGGTCATGTCTGTTGTGTCTGGCTCTGTAACTCGTGGTCACGTGCAAGACGATGGGATGCCCTGGCCCACTGCGAGACGATTGCGAGTGTATTTGGGGCTTCCCTAATTTGTCTCCCAAGGACCTCGAAAAGATCCGTATTGGCAATGCTTTGCTCCGTTTTTCTGCCAGAGTTTTTCGCGTGTGTGTTCGGCTGGGTATCCCTGTCGCTTTGGAGAATCCTGCTACCTCACGATTGTGGATTGCACCGCCCATCAAGCACATCCTCACGCGTGGAAAGGTATCTCATGGCATTACAGTTTTTTGTCAAGACAATTGCCCTTTCCGCAAGATGGAAGAGCCTGCAGCAAGTCAAGCAAACGGCATGTGCAATTGGTGGGGACGCAAGGAGAGGTCTTTCTGACGTTGCTGGCTCAACCCTATCCCCGGGCTTTGTTCAACAGATTGGCCAGAGCCCTCGCTAATGCTGTTTTGACCTCCTCGTTCGATTGGTTTGGAAATTACTTCGACTGCCAGCCAGGCACATTTTCGGCAGGACTTTGTCCTCAAATCATTTTGGAGTGTGTGGGCGAGTTTTGCCAAAGGCTGATTCGCTCATGCTCGGTGGGGGCAAACTCGTCAATAGACATATGCCTGGCCCCGGCAGTAAAAGGAGCGGATCATTACTCTGTTTACAGTTGTTTGAGTAGCTTTTTACTTGAAGGAGGCCACGTGCTCGCGGCTCAAGTCACCCTCCCGCCCTCCCTTTAAGCACGTGTGTGGGCGAGTTTTGCCAAAGGCTGATTCGCTCATGCTTGGTGGGGGCAAACTCGTCAATAGACATGTGCCTGGCCCCGGCAGTAAAAGGAGCGGATCACTAACACGGGGTCCCTTCAAGAGGAAATTGAACTTCCAGGTACTCTCCCACAGTTGCTAGTTAGTGGACCAGAGGGTAAACCCCCATCATTTGCGTCCACCAAAGGTCCCAAAGCAAACGTGTTGCGAACATGTCCACGTCCAGCCGCACGGGTTCGCTCCAGGCGACCTGCGCAGAGCTTGCAGGGAGCGGCAAGGTTTATGGCCTTGCTGCGGACGTGTCCGGCAAGGAGGGCAGAGAGGCCACGCGCAACACTTGGAGTCGATCTGGGGTCAAGTCAAAACTATGGGGCGAAGGGGGGGGGTCATGTTTTGATTGTACCCCGCCTTGCTTCTGGGTTTTGAAGGAAAATCAAAAGGAACGCCACCATTTTTGGGGTCCCCTATAACATGAGGAGCCACCCATATGGCCGCTTAGTTTTGGCAGAGATGTGCCGGTGCTTGGCTGGTTTGTTTGTTTGCTTGGCTTGCCCCTTTTCTTTGGTTTCTAGTTAGTTAGTCAGTCAGTCAGTTAGTTAGTTAGTTAGTTAGTCAGTTGGATGCATTGAATTTGTGGTCTGCTTGCTTGGCTGTTCGGTTCATTGATGAATTGATTTGTTGTTTGCATTGGAGTTGATTTGACTTGAGTTATTGATCTCTTGCTTGCTCGATTGCTTGATTGATTCATTGAATCATTGGTTGACTCATTCTATTTGATTTGATGTGATTTGATTGATTGGTTACTTGGTTGGTTCTTCTCTTGCTCGCTTGCTTGCCTGCCTGCTTTGCTTGCTTGGCTTGCTTGGCTTGCTTTGCTTTGCTTGCTTAACTTGCTTTGCTTGCTTGCTCGCTTGCTTGTTTGTTGCTTGCTCGTTTGCTCACTTGCTTGCTCGAATGCTCGCTCGCTCGCTTCCTTGCTTGCTTCATTGCTTGCTGGCTTGCTGCCTTGCCTTGCCTTGCCTTGCCTTGCCTTGCCTTGTCTTGCCTTGCCTTGCTTCGCTTGCTTCGTTTGCTTCGCTTGCTTCGCTTGCTTTGCTTGCTTTGCTTGCTTTGCTTGCTTGCTTGTTCGTTTGCTTGCTCGCTGGCTGGCTGGCTGGATGGCTTGCTTGCTTGCTTGCTTGCTTGCTTGCTTGCTTGCTTGCTTGCTTGCTTGCTTGCTTGCTTGCTTGCTTGCTTGCTTGCTTGCTTGCTTGCTTGCTTGCTTGCTTGCTTGCTGCTTGCTTGCTTGCCTTGCCTTGCCTTGCCTTGCCTTGCCTTGCCTTGCCTTGCCTTGCCTTGCTTGCTTGCTTGCTTGCTTGCTTGCCTTGCCTTGCCTTGCCTTGCCTTGCCTTGCCTTGCCTTGCCTTGCCTTGCCTTGCCTTGCCTTGCTTCGCTTGCTTTGCTTGCTTGCTTGCTTGCTTGCTTGCTTGCTTGCTTGCTTGCTTGCTTGCTTGCTTGCTTGCTTGCTTGCTTGCTTGCTTGCTTGGCTTGGCTGGCTGGCTGGCTGGCTTGCTTGCTTGCTTGCTTGCTTGCTTGCTTGCTTGCTTGCTTGCTTGCTTGCTTGCTTGCTGCCTTGCCTTGCCTTGCCTTGTCTTGCCTTGCCTTGCCTTGCCTTGCCTTGTCTTGCCTTGCCTTGCCTTGCCTTGCCTTGCCTTGCTTCGCTTGCTTTGCTTGCTTGCTTGCTTGCTTGCTTGCTTGCTTGCTTGCTTGCTTGCTTGCTTGCTTGCTTGCTTGCTTGCTTGCTTGCTTGCTTGCTTGCTTGCTGCCTTGCCTTGCCTTGCCTTGCCTTGCCTTGCCTTGCCTTGCCTTGCCTTGCCTTGCCTTGCCTTGCTTGCTTGCTCCGTTTTGAAGGATTAAATCTATGACACCTCGCCTTCTCCTTCATCTTTGTGCCAAGCAGCCAAAGTCTGGTGCACCCCACGCTTTTCAACCTCTTGTAGCAGCAGACCAACAGACCTGTTGGACGAAACGTGTTCCGAGTCAATCGACCGATTCAGCACCAAAAACAAAAACCTGCGCGATTTCTCACGTGCAGGCGCTGGCGGCGTATGTGCAAAACCTCTGGGGCGGTGTCCTGGATGGTTTGGTGAACAACGTGGGCACCAACGTGCGGAAGCCCATCCACGAGGCGCGCGCGGAGAAGCCGATCCGAGACCTCAGCCTTCTTCCAGTAGGAAACAGATCGAAAGAGGGCTTGCCTTTGTGCAGATGTGTTTTTGGGGGGAAGAAAGAAAGGACCTGCTCAAAGACGGATGGTTTTTTTTGGGGAATAACAAAAGGACCTGCTCAATACGACGGTTTGCACGGTACAGATTCGGAGCTCCTCAATGACGGTGATGCAGGGGTGTCCCTTTGTCAAAAGGTGAGGCCTGTATGGCAACATGTCACCAAACATCTCCAATTGTGGCACTGGTATGAACTTGTTCACACATGTGCCGCCACAGAAAAAGCAAGAAGCAGTCTGCGTCGGGTAAGATAAACATCACAGGCTTGTTGCAAGGGGGGGACAGAAGAGGAATGTTCAAGCATACCACACACCTCCCAGATTCTGGATTTTTGATGTCTAGGATGACCATGACCGGCACTGGAAGGTCTTTGGCAATGTCAGCTGCGCTGCATGTTGTACCAACCCTGGGGCTTCGACCAGTGGGTCCTTCCGGAGGTTCCAACGGAGGTTGTTTGGGCAGAGGCTCAGGGCTGGCACCGCCTAGGCGACGGAGGAGGAGTACACTACCATGATGAGGACCAACGTGGACTCCTGCTGGTTCCTGTGCTGCCTGATTGCAGAAGGTCAAAGGCTTTGCCTTCCTTGTTGTTGTTGTTGTTGTTTTGGGGGGGATTGAAACATGCATCCTTCTGATGCCTTCCTTGCCTATTTTGTCTTATGGGGGGGGGAATTGAAAGATGCCTCCTTCTGACTCTAGTGAGGAAGCTTGAAACAAAGTGTGGTAGGATGTGTCCCTTAGACCCCGAAACCTGTTTTGTGACTCTAAGTGCTGGCTGAGGAAAACCCTTGCCAATTCTCAATGAGAAGGGCACACCTGTGCAATCCCTGGAATGTTATTCTGCAGGCGTTGCATCATGACAGACATCCTGGCAAGAATTTGAGACAGCGGTGTCGTCGGACACCCTTTGTGAAATGGACGCCACACGTGATGATACACTTGATGTTTGTGCTGCAATGCGTTCAACTAGAATAAGTAAATGAAGTAAACAAACAGACAAGCAAACAAACAAACAAAAACAAAAACACAAAACGAACAACAATAAACAAACAAGAAATCAAGCAAGCAAACAAACAAACAAACAAGCAAGCAAACAAACAAGCCAGCAGAGAAACAAGCAAGCAAACAAACAAACAAGCAAGCAAACAAACAAGCCAGCAGAGAAACAAACAAGCAAGCAAGCAAGCAAACAAACAAACAAACAAACAACAAAAAGAGAGTGGTTCGTTCGATGACACCAACGGGACTGACTGAATCTATGCTGCAACATGCTTCGGTTGGCACTGAGGCAAGATGTTCAAGCCCATGCTGGAGCGCTCGTCACGCCCCTCGGTGGCGGCTTGGATGCATAGGCGCGCTTTCCCAGCCGGATGTGTTTTTTTGTTTTTTTTTTCTCTCTCCTTTTTTGGTTTTTACTTTTTGCTCGGGGTGAAATCATGATCGTGGTACAATAAGCAGTGTGGACTGTTCTTGGGTCAATCCATGCAGGAAGTACAAAGCAGACGCGCCCCTCTTTCTTCAATGCGGGCACTGGGAAGGAATGGCACTGGATTCTTAATCTTTGGAAGTTTGCACCTGGTTGTGTTGACCATGCTGCGAAACCATGGTTTCCAACTTGTGCAAGCAAGTAGAATCAACTGGGATGAGCCAGCAGGGAAGGGTGTCCATCAATTGCGACATTGCCTCATGCTCTTGTATATGGGGCGTGAACTGCTCGCCCGCCCTATGTCATGTAGAGAATGTTGCAACAAGGTGGGCAATTTTGTTTCTTTGACGGGCTTTCGTGTGCACGCTGAATCTTTTTCATCAGCAGGCCACCATCCCAGTGTTTGAAAGTTGGACAGGTGAGCTTTCTCGCTTGAAGGCAACTGACGAACTTCGATATATTCAACAACAGCCAAGTGGCCGATGCTGATGGGCGTCGGGAAATCTGATGAGCTCCCCAGGTTTGATCAGGCCTCCCCCCATGGTCAGCAGGGCCCTCTTACGGCAGAGGGTCTTGCACGCCCGCAGAGGCACAGTGCCCAAAACCCACCCATCCGTGAAGAACCTCCACCTGCCATGTCGGAACTGAGCACAGGTTCTAAGCTGATCAGGCAAAATCGTTTGTAGAACTTGCAGAATGGGTGTTTGCGTTGGACGTCTCCAGCCAAAAGGTGTCTTTGCTGTCTGATTAGCGCTCAGCGGAGAGTAGAGTAGTGTTGTTTAGCAGTCCCGTGTTTCGTTTCGGCTTTGCAACACATTGTAAATTGAACAACCAGAGATGGTAGTTTCAGCTAGAGTGGTAAGATATAGCATGTGCGTACATGAACAGGTTGACCAAGTCAATCCCAATATTACGCCTGCTCGGCTGCCGTGACTGGTCCAGTTTTGACCAATGACAAGTTGAAACCCGATGAATCCGCTTCTGTTTGATTGACTTTCCGCCATGGTGCGATTCGAGTTTTTTTGCCCAAGCCCGCTCCCCGCGTGAGGTATGTGCTAAAATAGGAAAAAAACCTTTCCACGGCTACGGTTTTCCTTTGACTTCCCTTCAAATACCAACCCAAAGGGGTGGTGCGACTCCCATTTCGAGAAGCTCCCATTTCGTTGCAAGAGCTTCAGGTGAACATCTCCAGCGCGGCGGGGGTCCGTAGCACAGGCACGGGCTCGGTGTACGCCATGACCAAAGCGGCCAGGGCCCCAGAGGTTGCCAACTATCTTGAAACCGCGGGGAATTTCTCAAAGTGCATTGACTCCTTCGGGTAAAAGGGCGTTGCTCGAATGATATGACTGATACATGTTTTTGGCAACCCTACCCCAAACACAAAGCGGAAGGCGTGTTTTCTGCGGGATGGCGCGAAGACACCGATTCGCCAATTTGCCATGCCCAGCACATGTTGCGATCGATGTTTGATGCACATCTTGCTGAATTGACCGCTACTTCCGGCAAATGTTGCATCTCTTTTCGAGATGCTGGGATGCTGAGATTCTGAGCCGCAGCCTTGCCCTTGGAGGCTTAGACCAGTTGTCATGGCTTCTGCAGCAAAAGCCTGAAACAAATAGTTTGTTTGCGACCCATAGATTTTGAGCCTGAAATGCAATCCCCCAAAGACTTGTCCGAGGACCCAACTCACAAGGCCCCTGTCATCTATACGCTCGACTTGCGCGCCGGATTCGTCAGGTGTTCCCCTTCAAAAGGAATCCACAAGTTGCGTTTCGTGGGACTTGCAGGAGGCTGCTTCCATTTGGTTAAGAATATACAAATATGTATATATGTATACATTTAATGTTCCCTGTTGGTTTAAATGGAATCTATCACTACTGGAATCATTGTTTTTTTTCCAGGGGACTTAAGCAAATGGAGGTATGGGTTCGGTTCTGCTGGCCGGATAGCTTGCTTTACTTGCTTGCTGCTTTCCTGGCTGTGTTTTATGACGTATGGCTTTTTTGTTGATTTCGTTCTAGCAGGATCTGTAGTCGGCCAGTCATACAGGGCAACGATACTTCCCAAACCAACATGGAACCTCACAAGCACCAGTCCAAACCACCAATGAGAAGAAGCTGTTTTTGGGCGGCCTTGTTCGGTTCCGTGCTTTGCAGAACCAGCGCCATGAATTGGACAAGCACGCCTGAGGCTATGGCACACTTGGCGCTCAGCCTGGCATGCGACGTGGCGAATTGAACAGTTCCTGGCTGGTTATGACCAATGGGATTTGTTCGCTGTTATTGCTATGTGTGTTTCTGTTGCTACGGGTGTTGCTGTGGTTCTTATTGTTTTCAATGGAACCACTCAGGAGATCCTAATCGTCAACAATTCTGTTACTGTGATCCCAGGGGCTGGTGTAGTCGTAGGGATGGGAATCCCACCTTGGTCGTGGCCGCAAAGGACGTGGCATTTGTCCGGGCGCGGATATGGGTGCTCAATGATGAATAACGTACATGAAAACATATCATGTATATATTTATAGACTTAATATAGAGATGTATAAACACCCAGTTTATCACTTGCTGATACCTGCTCTATTTGCCCTCGCACACGTGTTGTATTCCGGTTTTCAGTTGAGGCCAGGGCTCGGAGCATTGCTAGGGCTCGGGTCCCATTCGAACTTGATTTGTTGCTTGCTGCGTGTTTTGGGGTGTCAACAAATTGAGACCTCAGCGTTTGCGACGGAACATTGTTTGATTTATCGTTTCACTTGTTCGAATCCGTAGGTTGAATTATAGTTTGCCCAGGTCCAAGTAGCTGGAGGGGCAACGTGGGGCTGACATGGGGGCAACTGTAACCACTGGGCCAGCCATCAAGCGAGCCTCGAGTCCTATGCCGAGCCAATTGCCCAGTCAACGTTCTACCTGAAATGACGGTTTTTTCAGTATCAACTGTGTTGGCCCCACAAGGCTTTGCCATTTGCATCACGAAGAGCAGTCACATTTGCTTTGCTGAAGTATTCGGACAGCTTTTTTTCGCCTTTGGAACGCGCTGAGGCGAGTGGGGCCCCCTGGGCATTCGAGTGAATTGCGCGCCTGGTCTGCAACAAGAGCGTCGCAAGGTGCTTTTCTTGCTTCAATCAAACAGGCTTGACCCTTTTCTGTTGCCCAGTGGCGCCCTTTCTTTCCTTTTTTTGGGTAAGGGTTCCCCTTTAAACTCAACGAACAAAAAAGGGGTGCCCTTTTTTCCCATGACCACTGGGCATCTGAGCCTTTGGTTGATTAATCAGCAGATTCAGTACTAATTGGCGTGGGAAAGCAGGCGATAGGTAAGCAACAGAGGGCCCACAGTCGACTGCTCCCCATTCTCACCTGGCCAGGGCGTCCTCTTGGAAGAGTTCTTGACCTGAGACATGCTTCTCCAAGTCACACCGGCATGTACATACTTGAAGCACATACAGCAAGCACAGGGGTCAGCACGATCTGGCGATGTTAGTTTTCCCTGAAATGCTTGGCCTGCTGGCTTTATAGGTTCATCACGTTTGTGCCGTATAGCAAGCAAGCGAGCGAGTCGCAGGACATTAGTGAGGCATGAGTGAGAGGCACTACACAAGCTACACTAGGCAGATAGGCATGCTGGAAATTGATGCGTAAGTCGTGGTTTACACGCACCTTTGCTAGAGACCCTTTATTCGCCGCCCAGCGCACCGTGAGTCAACACTAATCCTGCCTATTCTCCCCCCCGAACCTTGAACTCGAGATATCGACGGGTTGTTGATGGTGATTACCCTCACCCCAAAACCCGCAACAGCCCGAAAGTGCAGTGATTGGTCGTTCGGTGACCGACCCTCGCACCCTGAAACCCCACACAGGATGTTCCTATTTTGAGAAACGCCAACATGCTGCAGCTGCACCTGAATAGGACGGGACAGTTGAACAGGTTGTGTCTCTCCGTAGCATTCAGGTGTGCCCCTGGATGGCCCGCACACCTCTCCTCGAAGAGGCCGTGCCAAATCTCAGCCCGGCCGCGCTGATTTTGGTATCGATCCGTGGATGTACGGTGCATTCCCGAAATCTAAGTAGGACCAACGAAACCCTGTCATTCAACAATATGGTTATGTGATACGCTTGCTTCCATGCTCATGTGCTGACCAACCCGTTTTTTCCTCCAGATCTGAGTGTGACAATCCGACTCCGGATTCATTGCTTAGACATCTTTGCAGCCAAATATGGAATCGCCGCCCACACTCGGTGACTTCCCCGCTATCCTTGCCGCGGGCATCTGATCGGCATCAGCTGACCGGCAACCAGGGATCGAAACTAGAGTCCTGCAGGCGGGTGATGCAGAAATTCACTCAGAATTTTCCCACAAAGCTGATCTCTTGACCTTTTGGTGTCCCTTTTGGGCCAGTTTGTAGTCATGGCCCCAAAAGGTGAATTCCGGATCCTTTGGACCAAACGTTTCTGAACAAGGAGCGGCAATCAGTGACTTACGGGTTTACAGGCTTTCCTACCTGTAGTGCCAAGTCGTTGAGTGTGCTGAGTAAGGGTCAACTGATCTAATGAACATTAGCCAACTTGAGTCGATGCATTATTTGATTATTTGGTCTGTGCGATTTAGCCGCATACCATGCCCAAGACTGCAATTTTCCCCCAACAAATGAGACAAGCTGCACGCCAACTGATGTGACAAGCTTGGACACGCCAGTTGGTAAGCTAGCTTGGGCTTGCAAACCCGCGAGTTGTTTCACGGGGACTAGGAGAATGAAAGTTGGCTTGTGATGGCCGCTGGCAGTTGCCAGTCAATGGGATCCAAGAAAAAAACAGACAAGAAAAGCAAGCAAGGCGGAAACAAGCAACTCCTTGTGGGCTTTGTGGCGACCTCAAGGTTTTCGGTGGACAATCGCAGATGGCACTGGCCGCCACTTCTGAAACACACAAGGCAAAAAAGACCCTAAACCCAAGGCATGCAGGATGTTGATGAGGCTCGCCGAAAACGTGCTCGTGGCAGGTCTATGGGTGTCCCTCAAATAAAACCCTGACCGAGAATCGGCATCCTTCTTTCCTTTCGGACTTGTATGAAACCAACAAGGACATGTGCTTTTAGACATGCTCACTCTAGTTTTCCCTTTGTTTTTGTTTTCCCCCGGTTTGCTACTGGTATGTTGGCTTGGTCTTCTCGCGATCCCCGTTGAAGCCTTGGTGTCGGGGGCTCCTTAGGTGCGGAACAATCCGCAGCAGCTGGAGGACGTGAAGCGTGTGCGGTACCAAGCGGGAGCTGCTTGTACCGGTGCTTGGCGCTTTGTCCTGGGGGCGTGTTTCCCCTGTGTTTTGAAAGGGGTTGTTTTTTGTTTCTGTGTGTTGTTGCTGGGTGTTGTTGCCTCTTTTTTTTTCAGGGGTACCTTTTGAGGGGTGGTTTAAATAGGAACTAAGAGGAAACCAAGAAGTAAGAGGATTCCGCTATTTTATTAGTGGCTTTTTTTGTTGTTTTGGCGGGGGAGAGCGGCGCGTTTGCAGCCTCCCAAGAGAAAGTTCTGTGGCACCCTTGTTTCGTGGTGTTACACCAACACTGGTCACCCTGTCACAAAGGGATCCCGTTGCTGTTTGCGAAATAGCCCATCATCCGTGATTTTGCTATACGCATGCATGTTTTCCCCGAAGAGGCATCATGCCCCGAAGGGGCATCATGCTGAGCTGGTGCCCACCCTGCTTGAGACTCAAGGTGGAGTGGGAACTTGTTTCTGGCCTCCTGTGAGCCAGCTGGTTGCCTGGGTCCTCAGACCTCGCGGGTAGGCGAGGGAGGAAGCGGGGAAGCTTGAGTTTCCTCCCACCAGGAGCCACGGTGGAAAGGAGGAGGAGCTCTGTCTTGCAAACGCAACTAGGACTGGAATTTACCTTGAGCAGCGGGCTCAACACTTTGGATGTTCAATGGGTGGAAGCGAACGCTTTCGACAGGGATGTCCACTCCCACGCCGGGTCCATCATGGCGAAAGGCCTCTTCATGGAATACGACTGCTATGATGAAGGATTGGGTTGATGTGGCCAGCGGACACGTTTCCGCTAGCCACCTCAAGGCCAGTGACTGGCATTACGAATGGTATGCATCACACAGGCCGGCAAGAGACGGGGGGGTACCACCTTTGTGTAGCTCCAGGTTGCAGGATGGAAATGGTCCACATGAGCGGTGCCGCTTAGTGAGTCCTGCTTTGAGGCTTGAGAAAAACTATGCCAAGGAGGTGATCTTGAGCGCGAGGCGGACAAGCTCCAGTCCCGCGGAGCCCGCCGGCCCCGCAGGAAAATGGGAAGGAGGTTCTACTTGACTTGGATGGCGTCATGGGGGAGCTTGGCCAACAGTCAGGAGCTTTTCTAGAGGCGGATAGCCCATGGAAGAAGTGCAGTGGTGAGGAGCCCCAGAAAACTGGGTCTGTGGGGGCTTTGCTTGAAGAAAGGGCGGCAGCTCACGGGTTTAACGAAAGGAGAAAGAGAGAGGTCGACAGAGGCAGCGCGGCCGGAGTCCTAGTCGTAGGGGAGATCTTGCGCAGAGATCCTCCAAAATATTTTCCCAACGATATCTTGCGATGGTCCTTCATAGAGATCCTCAACAGATTTTGCACAGGACCTGCAAAGATTTCTTGTCGACAGATCTTGTAGTGGCTGCTCTCTACAAATCCTGAAGAGAGAACTTGTAGAGAGTTTTCTCGCAGATCCCGCAGCAGATTGCCAAGAGATCCTATCAAGAGATCCTATCCACAAATCCTGCAAGGATCCTTGCACAGAGATCGTTTCCAGGACTTTCTGTTGAAACATGAATTTGCAGAAAAGTCTTGCGCGGAACCTCTTTCCACAGGAGATCTTCTATGGCATGGGAGCTTTCAGAAGGCCTCTGTTTGAAGAGCACGTGCAAGACCTGCAAAAGTGACCCGGCGTGGTCCGTTTTGTACAGAAACAAGTGGACATCTACATGGCTACTTTCACGTTACCTGCGTGGATTCCTGTCTCATTTTTGACCGGACCACTGTTTGCAGTTAATATCGGGGGTGAATCCCACCCTTGAAGCTGAGGGAAATGCAATGAGCGTGGCGTCGCTGGACTTTCGCACCTCAGGTCACTCCCTTAGCTCGCCTCGGGGAGCCTGAAGACACCGCTGGCGCCGTGGCCTTTCTTTGCGCCTGGGCTGAAGTCAGAAGTGCATCGAGCGTGAGACGTGCTCCCAACCCCATCCCACAATTATGGCTGAAGTTGGAGAGGGGTTTACGAACCTTTCCTTCGTGCCCGCTACTCGGTTCCTTGTTCGATAAGGGTACCCACTTTACAGCGGGGTGGCGCCCACGACGGGTCGTTTTCTGGCGATCCCTCATTTCGGGTCACGTTTGCATTGTATCCGGGTTAGACATGTTCGTTGCACTGGCTTTCTGTTCTGGGGCAATAAGCCCTCCATCAGATTTCTGGCACTCGCTGGTACAACGGGAGCGGAACATAGATGTTCCGCCCTCGTTTCGTGACTGCCTAGCGCTCTAGGGTTGCCGCCCGACCTTGCCCTTCCCCTCACAAACGCGTGGGTTGACCAGCTGGGAAGTGGCCTCCAAGTAGCCTGCGCGTTGGAGGCATGCCAGCGGCCGCATACATCACCGGCCAGGCACGGGTGAGGTGAACTTTCGGCAGCGAAACTCTGCATATAGGGCAGGGGCGCCAGTCTATGATGAAGTACAAAGACACATGTTTGATCATGTTTGTGATAGTGTTCGGCAAGTTGGTACAATTCATCGGTTTGCCAACCTGGGAACCCATATGTGACGTGTTTTTGTTTTTATTCTGTTTTCTGTCGATACGGCTTGGGCCACAAAAAATGACCATACGGTCATTTACGGCTTTTTGTCAACATTTTTTCGAAAAAGTACGGGCTGCATACGGCCAAATACGGCCACCGGCCAGCAAAAAAAGTAGCATATGGGAAACACGATTCAAATACGGGTTACGGCCGAGAAGAATGGCCATACGGCTTTCCAGGTATGACTATGACTACTGCATAGCACTGATTGATCCACCCTCGTGTTTCCGTCGGCAAAATGAGTGCTGCGTGAAGGCATGTTGGACTTTCCGAGTGCCCTGTGTGATACCTCAGCAACATTTATCCCGCTGGGCTTTTGTAGTGTCGGGCATTGGTATATTGCATCGTCACCGCTCAGTGTGTTGAAGCCGCGCTCGGTTCATTTGGGGATCGAGTCCACTGCCTCCATTGAAGATGTGAGTTTGCAACTAAACCTTTGGACACATGTCCTGGGCGCCATCTCGGCAATCTTTTCACGGCCGTAGCCATTCTTGCCAGGCGTTGGTCGGTGGAGTCTTCTTGGCCTTCCTGTGAAATTCGGAATTGTTCTTTGAAGACTATACTCCTTGGACAAATGCATATTCCCCCTGCCCGCCCCAACAAGAAGAAAGCAATACAAAAAGGAAAAGGACAAATACCAACCTAAAGAGATCAGTTGACAGGGGCTGACGTTCTGGTTTAGTTTCCATTTCTGGAAGGGTCCCCTTGCATCCTTCAGTGAGAGTTCAACCCGTGTACCCATTTTTGTGTACCCATTTCCACGCCCTAGCCTGGCTATGCGATACCCGTTGCTCTTCCTCGGCAATGGCTGGAGATGCCATGGGTTTGACAATTTGACCCTTTCGCAAGATTTAGCTTTCCGTTTCGACATTTTGAAGTCTGGTTTTCCTTCATTTCCCAGTTTAACCCGAAAGCTAAGATTTTGCAGTGTGTCTACAGTTGGGTGAACATAATATCTCCCCATTAGCTTGTCAGTTCCTTTTCTCAGTTGTTCAAAGCCGACCTTTTGACCTTTCGACCTTTTCCCTTTTTGGTCCCTTTCTAGTAAAGGTCCCAAAAAATAAACCTTGTATTTTCGGGTCCGGGCAAGTGAGCAGATTCTGCCTAGCGGGCTCAAAATCCGGCACCCCACGTCTGGCATCGTATCGCGAGGTGATCTCCGTGGATGGGGGCCTTCAAGCGCAGGGCTTCCGTGGCCCGTGCGTGGCGGAGCCCCGGCTCTGAACTCGTTCCACGCGGCGCGGCAAAGCCCAACGCTCGCTTTGGACGGCGACGCGAGAAATGTCCAAAAGACGATGGCGAGGGTGGATAGCAACCACAACCAATAAACTGTATAGATACCGGTTGTTGTTTTTTGGGTTAAGACAAAAAAGCTCAAGTAATATCCCAAACAGCATGCGGTGCGCTTTTTAGTGCTCGCACCACCCGCAGCCCTCGCAGAACCTCGTGGAACCCTCGTGAAACCTCGTGGAACCCTCGTGGAACCCTCGTGGAACCCTCGTGAAACCTCGTGGAACCCCTGGAGCCCTCGTGGAACCTTACCTCAGGGCCGGCCCGGACCACCCCGGAGCCTATCTGGCAGTGAATTTTTTTGAGGGGTCTGTAACAGAGCCGCGGCGGACATTCGTTACAGACCTCGTTACAGACCTCTGTAACAAGACCAGCTGGCTCGTTGCACACCCCTCGTTACACACCCTGGTTACACACCCTCGTTACACACCTTAGATGAACAAACCGGGCCAGTGACGTGACTGCCCTCTTTTTGCCGCAGCTTGACTTGCGTTGAATAGCTGCAATCGAGCTGGAGCTGCGCAGGCGCTTTGCGTACTGTGCTTTGCTTTTCAATCGTGACAGACCTCGTTACATAGCCGTTACATACCTCGTTACAGACCCAACCCCAGCCCGGGCACCAGCGACCCCGCTTTTTGCTGGCGCTTGGCTTGCGTTGAATAGAGCTGCGGAGGCGCGCTTTGCGTCCTGCGCTTTGCCTTGCCTCGTTGCAGACCTCGTTACACAGCCGTTACATACCTCGTCACAGACGCAACCCCGGCCCAGCTGGGGCTGCGGAGGCGCGCTTTGCGTACTGCGCTTCGCTTTGCCTCGCTACAGACCTCGTTACATAGCCGTTACAGACCCAACCCCAGCCCGGGCCAGCGACCCTGTTTTTTGCCGCAGCTTGGCTTGTGTTGAGTAGCTGCAATCAAGCTGGAGCTGCGGACGCGCGCTTTGCGTACTGCGCTTCGCCTTGCCTCGTTACAGACCTCGTTACATAGCCGTTACAGACCCGACCCCAGCCCGGGCCAGCGACCCTTTTTTTTGCCGCAGCTTGGCTTGTGTTGAGTAGCTGCAATCAAGCTGGAGCTGCGGAGGCACGCTTTGCGTCCTGCGCTTCGCTTTGCCTGTTACAGACCTTGTTACATAGCCATTGCATACCTTGTTGTGCTGCGCTACATTGTGCTACTGATATTGCTTGTCAGGAAAAGTTTTCCCGTTACAGACCTGCGTAACAAGGACCTCCGTTACAGACCTCCGTAAAAAGATTTGTGGCGCGTCGCGCGTTACAGACCCCTAAAAAAAATCACTGAGACCCCAAAGCTTTCAGCTGTTGGGGAAAAAGAGATCACCATTTAGCTGGGGACGACCTCTGGAGGTTGGCACCAGGTGAATACCCAAGCGGTCGCGTACAAATCCTATAGTTGCATGACTCGGAGCCAGCAGTTCATTCCAAGGCACACGCCGAGCATAAAATCAGGGGCTTGTGGTTTGGAACACTTGGGGACTGTGTGGCGTTGGCCTACGCTTTTTGGAATTCTAGCAGATAAGGGGCTTGTAGGGCATTCTAGCACTGCCCGAGACGAAGCTGCCCATGGTTTTGCAGTCGTATTCGATTCTTCCAGTTGAACGCTCTAATGTGCATATGTGGCCAAAACTCCTGAAACACTTCGGCTCGGGGATGGTCAAAGACACCCTTATATATAGGGAGTTTGGCACGATAGAGAATTCTAGTAAGGGAACCATGGCCAAGTTGCGAGCGCCGTTTGCCAGAGCACCCCTTTGCCGCCGCTGACAATGAGGTCAACCGTGTTTCATGCTCATGATGCGACAGAAAGCGCCATGACACAATGTGGTATTCTGATCTGGAAGGGCATGCATGGGGTTGTCTCAAAATCGACCCAAACAACGGCGGCTGTCCTTCTGGTTTCCCTCAAACCAACCTCAAAATGGATAGCGTCAAAAGAGCCTTCATGCGGGTTGCCGAATGCAGCCATGCAGGCTCCTGGCCGGGCGCGCCAGAAACAGATTTAAAAGCATCCACGGAAAAGGCATTTGTTTTTAACGAACAAGTCGATTGTTTTCGCGTACAACTGTAGAATCCGATTTCCCACAGATGGTCCTGCAGATTGAAACACGAAGCTGTGCTGAGTTTTTGCGCAGAACAAGCGGCACGGATGGTGGAAGTGGCAAGTTGAGCAAAGCCCTGTGACGCAGCTTACGTCTTGGAGAGTTGCGGAGCACATCGGCCTCTGCGGTGCATGATCTCTTTCCGACCATGCCCGTGCAAAAGGCGCCTGGGGCGTGGACACATTGAGTCGATCCAAGGGAGCTTGAACTGCCGTTGGCCAAGCGTTCTCTCAGCTTGCCTATACGTCTAGGTCCCCCAGTAGTGCCCGTTTACCTCTTTTTTTTTGGGGGGTCCCCTAATAAAATAGACTATAGGAAACAACAGAAACGGTACCAACTTATTCTAAGCTCCTTCGACTGGAGGACCTCTCGTTCGTGAGGCTTCGGCCTTCCGGTTTTCGGATCCCAAGCCTTCAGCCTGAAGCATCGCCGTTGACGGGGATTCGCATCCAGGCAGAAAGAACACGACTTGTATGCGGTGCTGATGTTTGTTTGAGAGGGTCTTTTGAATGAGGTTCAAAGTTGGAAGCCCAAAAGGACCAGAAGATTTTTTTTGGGATCCCGGCTGATGGTAGTTGTCATTGCGCCAGGAGCCGATGCTGGACGTGTCAGATGCCTGGCAGCAGAAGCTGCAGCAGGAGATCGACAGCTACGAGCAGGAGATTGGACGCAGGTTGGGCTGTGGAAAGTGAATGACTTCCACTTGCTTAAGATGATTTGTTTGTTTCCCTTCTTGGTTGCTTTATAGGGAATCTATCACTACTGTGTTTTTTTTTCCAGGCGGCTTGGGCAAGCAAACGGAACAATGACAAAAAGACCCCGATCACGCCAAGGACTGCTTTTCATTGCCACAATGGCCACACGGTTCCTCATTCGTATATCAATCTTCAACACCTTTCTGGGTTTTAGACCTGGGACATGGGACAGACAATTTGAAACCGTCATTGGAGGCTGCTACGGCCGCACAGGCGGCTTGGATTCTGATGGGGATCCTCGCGAGGTGTCTTGTGTGTTTTTAATGTACACTCATCACTCAAGCTGGACATGAAGCAAGCACAATTCGCTGAATCAAGTGACAAAATAAGAAGATGCCTTGGATGCCGTTGGAGTGTGAAGGTCTAAGGCCGTTGCAGACAAGGGGAAACAAAAGGTTGAAAGGCTCATGGATCGGAGTACTTTGAGATGATCCCACAACTGGAAGAGGCTTCCCCCCGTCAAGCAAAAACGTTGCCAGTGCAGTTTCGACTCTGATTTTAAGAACAGCACTTTGAGTGCCATCTCAGGTTGCAGCATCCTGATGTTTGGTTGAAGAGAGGGGTCCTACCAAGAAGGACTAAAGAACACTCGCTTGGTCCAACTCTGTCTATGCTTGACAAGAGGACAAGGTTGTCGTTTGAAAAGGGCTCAGCATGATCCTTGTCCTTGTCCCAGACACTGACCATTTGCCCTCTCAAAACCGAGGCCCCAAGGCCCCCAAGCAGCCGTTTGTGTTTTATAGATCGTGGCAGGATAGACTAGTGGATCCTGTCAGCCACGCTCGTTTGTCGTGTGAAATGACAGGCGCACGCAGACACGGAGATGTTCAAGCACGCAACAACTTGCCCACGTCAGCATTGATAGAATGTGTTCTGAGCGTTTTGCAAAACTTTGCTAGCCGCAAGGCAGACTCGAGGCGGAGCAATGGCCGTTGGCTGGTCCACTGCGCGCTCGTTTGTTTGTGCGTTGTCTTTCAGCGTTTCAACTTGTTGCCACTGCTTGCATGGCAATTCACGAAATCAGTCGAACCCATTGCAGGAGCTCCTAGACAACGCACAGGCGCGGATTTCGCTCGCATCATGATCGCCGTGTCAACGAAAATAAATAGGCAGATCTTTGCTCGCCATCCAAAAAGGGGTACCGAATTGTAGAACACTCCCAGTTGGAGGTGTGTGCAGGTCATGTGCCATCGCAAGTAGATGCGTCTTGAGGCTCGGTAGATTCGCTTGATGCTCTTTGTTTGTTGTTTTGTCAGCATGCACCTCCTGTTATGAGTCATGAGGGTTCTTCAAACCCACGGCCCTCAACATACTCCCAGCCCCAACTCGGGCAAAAGTCCGATTCTCAATCATGGTTTGTAGAGCCCCTAAAAAAAAGCGCACGTCCCAACTAGTTCTATTGCACGTTATGATTACTGCGGTTGGGCATATACTATCCCCTTTGCCCCTAAACAGTCCCTGAGTTCCAGGGCTATTCATTGCCTTGTGTCATGTGTGTGATTGCTATCGACCTTTGCCCAGGTTGGCTGATTGTGATGCCACAGACTTGATTATCAGCCTGGAAAGCCGTATGGCCGTTTGTTTTTGGACGGAACCCGTATTTGGATCATTTTTCCCGTATGGTCATTTTTTGCTGGCCGGTGGCCGTATTTGGCCGTATGCAACCCGTATTTTTTCAACAAATTGTTGACAAAAAGCCGTAAATAACCGTATGGTCATTTTTTTGTGGCCCAAGCCGTATGGACAGAAAAAAACGTCACATATGGGTTTCCAGGAGGTTCATACCAATGGGAAGTGCATGACATGAACATGAACGTAGTCGGAGTTGTTCTTCTGTGAGCAAATGACTGGCCACGTGGCTGGTATTGAGGAGATTTGTTTGATGTCTTCCCGGTTTTCTCTTGGTATGCTCCTTGTCACATCGTTCTGTTTGTCACTACAGCCTGTTTTTCTTTAGAAAAAAGAAGAAATGGACCGAGCTATATGGGCAGACCGAGGACACCGCCCCCTCACAGTCAACCATGCCGCGCCCCATCTTCAAGGCCTTTCCCTGTTCCAAGATCGGCGAGCCATGGTGATTCCTCAACTCGATTGAAGCAACTGTAAAACGTTTGTTGAATCATGCCAGCTTGTCCAGGATCGCTACCACACCTGGGAAGAGGCGTGAGCCCGTGCACTGCGTAGGGTTTTCCGGCTTCAAACACGGCAGGCCTGGATTGTGTCACTTAAGTAACTGGGAGGTGCCCTCCCCAAAAGTAAAGGAGACTGTCCATGGTTATAGACCATTGCCATGTTGCAACGAGTTAGAAGAAGGAGGCAACACGATGCGGAGTGGGTCTGACAGTTTTGCAGCGTGCCACGCGCTTGGCTGCTCCAATGAACAGCTTGCAGAAAACATGCAAGCAGTTGAAACAATCCTGAAAGGCTGACTTAAAGCCTCAAAGCTATCGAAGTAATTCCCTAGAAGGCTTGGACCCATTGGGTATGGAACTTCTACAGCTGACTCTGTCGAGAGCCCATGTCTGCTTTGCCCATCCAACGCATACGAGGCCCCAAAAAACGGGCTTGCATCAGGATCCAACGGCTTGCAAACTGGGCTCCTTGGGAGGGTGCATGGGTCAAATTCAATCGCCAGGCCATGAACCCCTCCGGGAAAGCTGGTTCATCCTTAAACAGGGTCCCATGGATACGTTCGGGCCAGTCGAAAACCAAACAAACAACTTGTTACCAGCTGATTTTAGGTTCCCCCTGTAGAGAGGGTGGTCTTTGGATGTATCCTTTAAAAATCCTGTTAAGTGACAGGTCAAATGGCTTCGCCAAACCTGTGAGATCATCGATCCGGCGGCAATTGCCAGGTATTGAGTCAGGTTGCTCGCTTTTCTTCCTGTTTTGGATTGGTGGGTTGTGGTCTTCGGTTTAGAATAGTCCCGTTGCTTGGCGGTTTGGCATGTGGCAAGCTACTGATATGGAGGCGCCGGGGCTCCAATGGCAAGCAGAGTAATCAGGTTTGATGGGGTGGTTGGTAGGTTCGCCTGGCTCACTTGGCCAGTGGCCGCGGCGAGCCAGCAGATTAGATACCCTGTCCACCAACATGGAGCCCACCAGAGGGTAGTTTTCCAGGACCCCTCAGTCAGTTTCCATGTTTGTGGAGAGGAGAGTATATCATCTATTTTGTCTGTGTCTTGGGATCCCCTTTTGGCTGGTTTTTAAGGGCAAACCAACAAGAACACCCCCATTTTGGGGGTCCCCAACAAAAGCAACATCACTGCATGCCAGTAGGTTTGCCTTGCGAGTGATTTTCTGTCAGCTTCCTTCTCAGCCTGATTCAATGCTGAGCCAGATGCTTGCGCCTGCGACACGCAATCAAACCCTGGCAAATTGAGACGTAGAGTCTCAGTCACCAGCCAGTGCGGGCGACCCTTGCTGGTCAAAGCTAGGCCCTTTTTGGGATCTTGAAAGATTGGCAGGTTTGAAAACAGGCCATATGGCTCCAGAAATGGTACACGCGACCCCTTCGCAAGTGCACACAAAGACTAAAACCCGCATAACCCAAGTTTCTTAAAATAAAAAACAAGAAAAAGACAAGAAAAAGACAAACAAGAAAATGAAAACTAGTTTTGAACAACCTAATATGTTGGATACCTTCCCATATGACTTCTTCGCTGCATCCGGCCAGGTCTTTGCCGCGGAGCAGAAGCTGATCCAGGAGAAGATCAGGGCGAGGGAAGCAACCGGCTGGCGAGGTTCGCAGTGTGGGAGGGGGGGGCCCCTGTGGTGTGAACTTTTTCGAGGCACAGCTCACCCGTTCAATTTCAATAAATCCTGTTTTCTTCTGGACATCTCCCGGAAAAATCGATGGTGTTTGAGAAGAACGACGGTTAAAAATGGGGGATCAACTCCTAGA
This sequence comes from Effrenium voratum, assembly GCA_963377175.1. Taxonomy (NCBI): domain Eukaryota; class Dinophyceae; order Suessiales; family Symbiodiniaceae; genus Effrenium; species Effrenium voratum. The sequence goes on along the minus strand of CAUJNA010003397.1, from coordinate 28,234 downwards.
GACTTGTGATTCTCGTGGTCCCCTACTTCAAGCCCAATTTAAATAGTCATGTGTGACCGAGCGCGTGTGCACGTTTTCGCCCGCGTGTCGAATAGGCAGTGGGCAAAAACACGGCATGTCTCACACAAGCTACGATTCGTCCGGTTGCCGTTCGAGTTTTAGAATGAAGAGGAGCACAGCTCGAAGTAAAAACGTGCCAACGCCGAGGAAGCAGCCGGGAATTGTGGTTGTCAGACTTGGAACAACTGGTTTACGCTATTTATGATTTGGCACAGCTGTTTGTCGCTTTCATGTCATAATGCAACAACACAAATGCATACGCAACTATCATTCAAGCGTGCCGGAGCGGTTGCTTGTGCAAGTCAATCCTCGCAAACATCAATGCCTATTTTTTAGCTTGGCCTCGTCTGCCTATTGAGAAATTCAGCAAGCGCTTGAGCGCGGAATAGAGAAGTTGCCTTGCAGCTGCTTCTGGCGGCATCTCACTCGGCCACTTCCGCAAGCGATGCGATTCGCCCGATTTTGTCAAGCAACGTTCGCCCTAGATCTGTGATTCAGATGTGAGACCATGTTTGTTTGGCCAAGCGTGTGCCTCTGTGATGAATGTCGAAGAAAACTGCTTTTGACTGAAGTGTTTTCACAAGTAGTCGGACGCTCCTGCTCCTTGCTATGGGTTTGTTTTAGTTTTGGGGCCCTCTCGAAGTGGTTGCTTGTCTTCTTGTCCCTTCCAGATTCGAAACGCTTCCAAAAGGGGGTGTCCCCTTTCTGAGCCAAGCCTCTGATAGGCAAGCGCCAGCGCTTTTCTCTCGCCTTCTCCGGCGGTGGTATTCGCGCCGCCGCATTTCAGCTGGGGCCCAACGTGTCAGCAGCTGGGAGCCTGCTTGGTAGCAAACCTTTCCCTCCGTGTATGAGTATTTTTACCCACATTTACCCTGCAAATGTTGGCATATATCACTGACCTACAGTATTACAAAGAACTTTTGGGGGTTACTGGGGTTCACTGCGGCTCTCCAAGCCCTCAGCTAACTCCCCAGACCATCCATGGTGGGGGCTCCAGGTTAGCTGGATGGTGGCGCCGAATTCACCCAACGTTGCACCTTTGTCAGGCAACGTTCTTTGATTGGCGTTGTGTTTCTCTCAGGGTGCTAATTTGATTTAGGAGTATTTGCACTGCGGATTCGGATATCTTTTGTGCCGCCATCAAACAAGCAAGCAAGCAAGTAAGCACCCTAAGACGCCAAAACCTAAAACCACCCTAAACCTAAGCTTGGCCCCAACCCATCCTAAACCCATCCTAATTAGTCCATCTAGACCTCCCCAAACCTACTTGTGGCCCACCTTAATCCCTAACCTTTAACCCTACCCCACCCTGAATTGTAGACTGAAATGTCGCTCTTGCGTGCGCGCCAGGCTGTGCCAGGGCTGGGCTAATGCCAGGGCTTGTCAAAAAGAGCAACTTCCGTGCTTCTTAGCACAAAAAAGTGCTCCGGGCAGTTTTTGGCATTCGACCGCCTTTTTCTGCTCAAATTGAGATTGCCTAGCTGCTTGGGTGAAGTGCTCGAGAGAAAACGCACCCCCAACTCGCTCAATTTCCCGCTGCGCGGATGCAATTTCCGCCACTCGGGCGCAAATCCAAAAAGTGTGTAAAAAAGCTCCAGCAAGCATTTTGTGTATCAATGGGTCCTGCAGGCATGACGTGTTTGGCCCGTGATTGACTGTGGGGTAGGTGCACCACCCATTTTAGGACCTATTTTAGTGGGGATTGGGATGTTCACTGGGGCTAACCGATTTGGCTTTTGACCCATGGCCATATGTGGGTGTTCCCCTCCAAGAGTGATGAATCGGCCCGAGTCACGAGTCTAAGTCAAATTGCCCGAGGTCTGGGGTACTTTGGCAGCTCGCGGAGGCTGGCCTCGTGGAGGCTCGACCTTTGGCACACCTTCTGAGCCAAACAGGGTTTTCTTGTAGACCTCGGGAAAATGAACGGACTCCCTGAGTGTCTGTGTTTGTTTTGGGGGGGAGTTGCCAAAATGCTGGCTTTCCTTTTGGTGTTCGCTTTGAAACAACCAAAAATGGGTACCCTCAAGATAAGACATACACACACACACACACACACCCCTTTTAGGCCCCTTTCTCTTTCCACCATGTTGAACTTGACCTTCCGTCCGCTCAGGACATTGAGCCAGGGGCCCCAGCCGATTGTCGGGCCGAGATCTGAATGCCCAAAAGAGAGACTGTGGTGGGATAGGTATCCTCTTTCCAACAATCATGAATGTGGACAAGGGGCCTTTTCAAGAGGATGGTAGGCAAGGGTCATGGTCAACTAACCCCCTACTCCAAATACCAACTTTTTCTTGGGTATTTTTTGGAAAACCCGGTTTTTAAAAATGAATACCTCCTGTTTTAGTAAGGGTCCACATCGTACCCTTAAAAAAAAAAGTATTTGGAGTGGGGAGAGTGTATCCCATGTTTCAGTCCACTAAGTTTATTTCTGTCCAGCAAGATGCACGAAGATTTCGGCAGGGCCTTCCTCAGAATCTCTGATTGTTTGATGTTTGATGTAATGCATCCGGGACGCCCAACTAGTCGGAAAAGAGGCGCCTTGCCGTTGGCATTTCTTGCAAAACATGCCCCACATTCAAAGTGCCCCACGTCGTGAAATCTAGTGCTTTTGTAGTTTAGTTTGTGGTTTGGGGGTTGCTTTACTTTGCCTTGAGTGTGTGTGGGTATGGCACACTGCTGGTCTGAGGGTTGGCAACCATTGACAGAGCAATCAGATCATGCCCGGAAGGCAGTGCATAGACCAGAGAACAGAGTACTTCTGGGCTTCCAGCTAGCCCTCATTCCCAACTTGCACCAAACGCACCCAGCGCACACATTTGGCATGGCCTCGAGGTACATCGCGGCTGTGTCAGGAGGAGGTTACCTTCTGAGCTCCTTTGCCAGCCATATCATCACCCAAGAAAGCCCAGCATCTGCTGAGGAGGCCCGGATCTATTTGGCTGTGGGTCAAAACCAATGGTACCATCTTGGGGTAGGTTCGCCACCCATTTTAGGACCTATTTTAGTGGTTGGATTGGGATGTTCACTGGGGTTAACCGATTTGTCTTTTGACCCATGGCCTTTTGGGTGGGGTTGCAGGGTTGCTTTGGGGAGGGATCTCTCGGACTGCCGCGTACACGTGGAATGCCGATTCTCCATGCCGAGTTCAGAGAAACGAGATCCCCCAGTGCCCTTTTACACTTTGGGGGCAAAAATTCCCCTACTAAAACAGACTATAGAAAAAAGGGTACCCTTATTCTAACCTCACTAAAAAACCTAGGAAACATCCAACCTCGCCCAATCTTGCTGGACTGCTACAAACCGAATGCCTGATGGCTTTTGGCTTTCGCTGGCCTGCGCTTGCGTGCGAGAGGGACACAAGTGCAGTCGACTTCTGCGGCAAAACGAATAACTCCCTGGACTCTCCATGACCTTGTAAAGATGGGTGTATGACCCCATTATTTTGGGTAATGACACCATTTTTAAAGGGTGATGGAGACTGCAGGTCCTTCCGCCGCTTGCAGCTCTGACAATTTCTCGGCCAGGTGGGCGACTGGTACAAAGAAGCCGTCGCCAAGACCATTTGCCGCATGCAAAGAAATGCGGGGAACTTTGTGCGAGATTTTTGGCGCCGCTCAGCTGCACTAAAAAGAGCCGGACTTCCCTCCCATTTGACATTCAACCCACCCGAGGTGTGTCCTTTTTTGGGGGACCACCCAAAATAGCACTTCGGGGTTCCTCTAAAAGAAAAAATGGGTACCCTCCAAGAATCGACACACATCCAGAGGTTCCTTGGGGGAAACTTGTGTTCCATCACCCAGTCAGATTCCATGCATGGGAGGATGCCACGGATGGATACGCTGGCACTTGGTGACTAATTGGACGGACTGTGTTGGCAACTTATCCCTGACCAGATTGGGGAGTTTGTTGGCAGATCCCGGTGCCTATGATACATCGTGTAGTGTGGGGCTCTGTTGCAACCTGCTTACCATGCAACACAATGTCGGAGTGAAGCTTATGTTAGACACTGAGGCATTTTGGCAGCTATGTGGTGAGTGTGTGCAAAATTGGGGGCTCCCATGTGCTGGTGTCATGTCCCGTTTGGCAGGTTCCTCTTGGCTGACTTGACGACACGTGTTGTTTCCGTCGACATTTGAGGCCTACCAGGAGTTCCGGTGGATGGATCTGGCCTATGCCCTAGCACGGGCCCGGGGGCTGCTTTTCCGCAACGGTTGGTGCTACTCAGTTTTCCAGTGCCAGCGGTGTTTCTTGTTTGGGTTGCCCATGAAGATCAACCACCAACAGGAGGGGTTCCTTTTGCTCATGGCCACTGCAGGGCAAGTTCAAAAGTGGTCAAGAAAACCAAAGCTTGCGCCCAAAACTAAACCTCGTTCGGTATCGGGTCGGCCTTGTGTTGTGTCAGCGTCAGGTGCTCATTGCACATCGATGTTCCAGAGAATGCGCTAGAAGATGCCGGCTATAGCCCGCCTTCATTCCCCCTTCAAGCTTCCAACCCGTTGAAAAAGGGAATCTCAAACCGTGGCCAAGCTGCATGCACACTGTGCTCAGCGAACAAGACCGAGCTCGAGTCAGCTGGCTGGTGCTTAGTGGATGGATGCCTAGCAGGTCTCATATTCCTCTCGAGGTATTCAGGCGTTCCCCACAGGCTGCGCGAGCCACTTGGAAGACGGCAACTTGCTTCTTGTCAGTAGGGAATGCACTGTAATAACCTATTAGCCTTGCATTCGTGAAGGAAACAGTTGGACGGTTTCTCCCCGTGCTGCAAATAGGTGCTTGCCATACTTATGCCCAGGTCATTGCTTCTACGGTTCCTTGAGAGTCAGTCGGAGAGGCGCTTCCTAATTTGTGTCTCAATTTTGAAGAACTAGGCAGTCAGGTGGGCTTGTCAGCCTCGTCAGCCTTGGCTGTTTCAAGCCAAGGCATTTTCCCCAGATCCTGCGATACCATCTTCCTCCTCACGATCTTCGCTATCACTATTTGCACAGGCGGTCCGGGGCTTTCGACTGCTCTTCGATGGAACCTTCAGCACACGATGTTATTTCGGATATGTTTGGGAAACCGGTCTTTTGCAAGGGGTGATGTTTTCCGAAGCCCCTCTTCCACACGTGATACAGTACTTATTTCCAGGGATGTCCCAGGAAAATTCGAGCAGAATTCCATCTTGAGTCGGCATCCAGGGGGCCACGCTATGGTTTTGTTTTCGACACCAGGTGGCGCCCTGCGATGAGCTACGGTTGTGATTCCCCACTAACCTGGGTACCCGGCCCACTGGTGTTTGTTCCACCTTAGTGGCTGTTGGCAGAGGTAAGGCAGGGCATCGGCATCGAGGCTGCATCCCTCAGTTTCTCGGAGTTATTCGATGCCACGAAGCTCCTTACTACACTCAGACTAACAGACGGAAGCTCCCAACGGGCTCCGCCAAGTCTTCTAAAGTCCGTTCGGGAGCTTCCATGGAATCGCCTGGGGGTATTTGCCACCGGAAAAGAGGGGCCTGTGGCCCAGGGCCCTTCGTGTTCACAACGGCGGCTGGCAGCCCAGAGAGTAGCGCGCGCCGGAGGGAAAGGCCAAGGCAGAGTGGCTCGGAGGGACGTTTGCAGTATCGCATGTAGTTTGCTGTCAATTTCCATCCCCCTTCTGCATAGCACTCTCTTGTTGCTTTTGGATTCAACTGCCACAGCTTCTTTTTTTTGTACCAGGGTTATGGACACCGGTCCGACACTTAGTCGCTGGGCAGACAAAATGTGATTTTGGCAAAGCTCTTGCAGCCACATGCACGGGGACCTGAGGGCCACGACCTCCGTTGCACAGGGCCCCAGAATCCAAGTGCCAACTCCCCCCCCCTCCAGTTTTGGGGTCGCAGAGTTGCCGCCTTCAGCGAACGTAGCCCAACAAGAGGCCATTTTCATCCAGCAAACCCGGGCTTCGCCATGTCGCCATCGAGGTGCTTCTGCCAGTGACGGAGCTGATAGAGGTTTGGGCCTCAGCGCAGGCCAACGACGCCTGTTTAGACAGGTTGACGTCAGAGGCTGGATGGTAGAACCAACAGTTTTTGTTTGTTTGGCACTTCTACTGTGGCAAATCATGTTTGCCAAGGTCAAAGGGTTCTGACTTCAACTAAAGAAGGGGTGGGTGCTCAGATTTCCAACAGGGTGCTGTTGCAGTGCGCCGCTGCAGGGTGCCGCTGCAGGCCGAGACTCAGAGTTCCACAGGGTGCTGCTTCAGGGTGCTGTTGAGAACTCATAGTACGTAAGTCGTCGGCCTGAAACGGGCGGTCCCCAGAAAAGGATCAAGTCGCAGTGATCGCCAGTCGCATCCGTCAACTGGCCCTGGGACTAAAGATTACATGCCCATGAGGTCGACATGCAAGTTTTGATGTCCACAGCTGCACGATGTATGTTGTTGAATTGTTAGCATGTCCGCCCACACTTCTCCAAGACTGTTTATAGCTTACGCAGACTAAAATATGAAACATAATCTGAACAACTGTTTTCTGTGTGCCGCAGATGCTTGCGCAGGTAAGTTCTTCATCTTCTACACTGAATACCTAGTTGAACAATTTGCCAATAAAGCCAACTGATTTGCCTTGGGATGCTTCAACTATGCCACAGATGTCCAGCTTTTTTGGTACAAGCATCACCCACGCGAAGGCAGCCCCTGAGGGCGACTGGCTCGGCTCAGGTCTACTTCGGCTACGCCATGCGTGCAGCCTTTTGTGCGCCGGACACACCGGGCTGTTGGGATGTCGACTTGACATTCGGGGCTTTGGGTGCGTCTTTCCCTTTTGGGATGACTTAAAGGGAAAGCAACAGCGAAGCCGACCATTTTGGGGGGTTCCCCCGATTTTGAGATAAACATATACACTGGGGTGAAGCGGCTTGCTCGGCAGCATGCATAGAATAAACCTTTGGAATATCATATGCATCCATGTGATTGCTGACGCGTTGCTACAATAGTCCGCTCAATGTCACCGCCACTTTCACGTGGTTGGTTTGAAGGGGATCCTTCTTTTCTTTTCGTTTCGAAGCTGAATCGGGGCAAGGTCTGCACGGAGTGAAAATGGAAACCTTGGCAAGTTGGCACGGGAGCAAACCCAACATATCCAAGTAGGAGCCTGAAGCAGAACGGCGTTTTGGAATAAATAGCTAGCCGAGACAGGAGTTCATTACATCATGCTCGGTAATTAAATAGCAAAAGCTACATGACATGATTCAATGGAAAGCAAGAAGATGAACTGCGCCGCTCGCTGCTTTCCCGTGGTGCACCTAAAGGGATTCTCCTCGGAAGGTCAAGTAACTCAAAGTCGGAATGAAGCCCTTCCCCATGTCATCCCAGCATTTAAACATATGACATGTGCATGTGCTTGAAGCTTGGGATGATTCATCAGCTGTGCGGTAGACTGAGGGAAAGATAGTCGTTTGTAGTTTGGAACATTCCTTTACGCTGGCAGCAAGCAAGCATGGAAGTTAGCACCGGCATCACCGCCGCTCAAGACGAAAGACTAAGCATGCCAACGAATCCTCCAGCAGAAGCAGTACTTGGGCTTCAGTAGAGGAACCGTGGATGTTGCTCTGGTCCATAGACTAGATCTATCGACCCCCCCCCCACCCCCGGCATCTCCAGCGTTTCCACAAGGAAAGTGTCTTTTGCGATGACCAAACATGTAGATGTCGTCCAAACAAATTGCACAATTGCATTTTCGACCTCGACACATGACTCGTTCTGTATTGACTTAAGTAGTCGACACCTCCAGCATCGCTGTTTTGTTGTCGGAACGATTTCCCGCGCACTAAAGGCAGATGTTGCTCCCGTCCGTACTCTAAAGTGGTCGACACCTCCGGCATCACCAGCGTTTTCGTGAAGGAAACACATTTCCGCTTACTATGGTCGACACTCCCAGCGTCACCAGAAAATGCTTGTCCGATCACTAGAAGTATAGCTGCGGTTTCCAAACCCAAGTTCTAATATCATTCGACGGCATCGCATTGACTCGGTCTGATTTTCACAGTCTTGGTTGACTAAAGTAGTCGACACGTTCAGCATCACCAGTGTTTTTGTCAAGAAACGATTGACCATGGTCGACATCCCCCAGCATCAGTGCTTTAGTATGGACAGTGCTTTTCAAAGAGTTAAATGTTGTAAGCCTACGACTCTTCAGCAGCGTCTGCACGTGTGCGTTTGATAACAGAGACAGGAAGCGTATCCAGTGTGGACGCTTCTTACCAAGACGGGAGGCGTGCAAACAATGTGGGACAGAAGAGCCAAAGAAAGAAGCAACAGTGACCCTATACAGAAGGAAAGTCCTCAAGTATATCTGTATTTATATGTGTATATATATATATATTGTGTTGCACATATTTTCCACACTATATGTGTACGTATATATGTATGTACATATGTATATATATATATATATATATTGCAGACATGTTGCATACATACATATGCATATATATATATATATATATATACAAGTATATATATATATATACTCATACATACATACATACATACATACATACATACATACATACATACATACATACATACATACATACATACATACATACATACATACATACATACATACATACATACATCCATGCATACATACATACATGCATGCATGCATGCATGCATGCATGCATACACACATAGATAGATGCATACTACATACCCATATATATATATATATACACATATAGATATATACATATATACATGGATAAATACATATACATACACATATACATGTATACATATATATATATAGATACATACATATATACATATACACATGTACATATATACATATATACATATACATATATATATATATGCATATATGTATACGGGTTCGGGATTGTATCTAAGTTTGGGTTCCGTTCACTGTGACAGCATGCTGCCAGAATTGCCGAACGCCAAGGTCAAGGGCATTGATTTGCTGCTAGTTGTCGCTCAGTTTGCATGGGGTGGGACCTTGTTTTGAAGCCTTTGATGGCATTGCTGTTTCGTCCTTGCTTACGTTTTCAGAGTATAGATAGCTTTGCCCCCAAAATGGATGCCTCCTTTTGAAACAATTGTTCGCAGTTGCGCAATTCGGCTTGTCGAGCATGGTTGCCTTCCTGAAGCTTCAGCGTTGCTGTGAAGCCTTGTCCAGACAGACGACATAGGACGGCTCCTGTCACCGTCCTGCTTGCTTTTATAGCAAGAGCACGACAATCGCAGTTTGTTCTTCACCGTGCAATGGAGCTCAAAGACAGTTGCATGGGACAGGAACGGCAACAACATCTGCCTGTTCCTTGATAGTGTGATAGGTTATCAAGTTGACAGCTTTTAGAGAGGTTGTAAGCACCGCTTTTGAATTTTGCAAGAAAGGCGCATGTTTTGGCAGGCACAACCTCTCGGCAAATTTCTTTGATTTCAGGGCTGGGTAGGTAAGCAACATTAAGCAACAGTTTGATTTTACATGTGCATCCTGATGAAAAGATGTAGTGGAACATCACGTGAAGAGAACGCCCACTCGAAGTTTGCTACACGCAAGTCTCCCATCAGTTGTTTAAGTCCCAGAACTAGCTTGTGTGCCCAAATCAGGTTCAGGGATAGCAACTTCATACCCAAAGCCGGGATTGACATGAAACCGGGGTAAGCCAACGGGGATTGCCCGCGAAGGGGTGTCCTGTGTTACCAGTGGCGGCAGGAAGAAATTGGCATGCGGGCTGCGCTGCTCAACGAAAGCAAGTGCAGGGCTAAGCTGGATTCTCCAGCGAGCATGCGTGCCTCACACGGAAATTGTGTGGGCCCCTGAAATTATTCTGATGGCCTTTACAGGGGAGCTGTAAAGGGCGTCGCCATTTTGTCTTAATCGAGGCATATCCACATATCAAAGACGGAATGAACATCACACTCTTGAAGATGATGACCTACAATTACAGCGGTGGCTGAAAGGACATAATCCCAACCGGCGGAGTTGCAAGTCAATGTGGGCCAGCCAGGATGTTAACTTGACCCTGCGCAAGATGTTTTTTGAGAATGCGGCAGCGGCATTGGGGGAGTTGTTTGAACAACTGCGCATGGCAAGTGAAACGGGCCTTGTACCTGACCTTGCCAGAAGGAACCCATCGAACTAGCAAGATAAACCAGTACGTAGTTTTGCGTTCGCTGAACGGATCGCATATGCCAACACAGACTGGGAATTCCAGATAAAGCTCTATGTGTGTGTATGTGTGTGTTGAATTTGGCGGAAGCTGGTGTCCGAACAATGCCCTCCCACCGTGCTTGTTTGTTTGCTTGCTCGCTTGCTTGCTTGCTCGCTTGCTTGCTGGCTGGCTGGCTGCATGGCTGGATTGTTTATGTGTTTGTTTGTTTGTGTTTCGTTTGCAATCCATTGAAAGGAGTCGTGCTGACGAGCAAAAAAGAAATAGTTCAATCGAAGGTGTATGATGAGACTGACGTTGCTATTGCTTTTGATAAGCAGAGTCAGAGGCATCACACACTGGAATGCATTCATTGAAATCCGCGCATTGTGCAGCTTGCTGGTTGTTGTCTCAGCAAGTGTCCCGAGGTGGTGTGACTGATCCATTCATGACACCAGATATGGCTCTGTGTCAGAATACGGGGTGTCCTGCTGACTTTCTTTTCAAAACGTCCCAAATGGTTCCCCGGTTTTGGTGCATACACATATGATGGTCCTGCATGAGTCTTCATCATGATCATGGGTTGCAAGAATACATGACAGCAGCTCTTATCGATAACCTTTGGTTGATAGAGCATCATTGTGTTGTCCTTATCTGCCATGCAGTTCCACTCTGTTGGTAGGTATGCTTCCAGCAGCCCCACTATGTCCAGAGTGTCGACCATTATGAGGAGTTGTGATAGCAATCATCAGATGAGCAGGTTCGATTTGCAAAAGACGTTGATTTTGCAACAGCAAATCCGGAAGAGCAACTTCAGTCGTGAAACGTACACGATCCTTCCTCCGATTCCACTTAGATGGGATGCGGTTCTCATGTTCAACTTGCACCTGTCAAATGATATCATGATTACTGTTATGTCCATACATAGATGATATTATAATATACATGTACATACACCCCGCCTAAACAACTATCATGACCATGCATTTCCTGTGGGTGTGTGCATGTGCGTGTTTGCCAGATGTAGAGTGTGCAATATCGCTATCTGCTTTCCGGGAAGGGTCAGACTGATTTGGACGACCCTGGCTGTCGCCTCACTGTGCGGAATGTCCCGCCTCAAGTCTTCTTTTGGGAAAGAAACATATTTTTGTGGGTCTGTTATTTTTTTTGAGAGAACCCCTGTTGGGTTTGAAGGGAAGCCAAACGGAAGCCAACCACAGACTGGGGCTTTTGTATTTTGAAAGAGAACCCCCCCAAAAAAAAAAAAGACAAAAACAAAAAGTGACCACAGACTGGGGCTTTTGTATTTTGAAAGAGAACCCCCCCCCCCAAAAAAAAAAACAAAAAAAACAGTGACCACAGACTGGGGCTTTTGTATTTTGAAAGAGAACCCCCCCCCAAAAAAAAAACACAAAAAAAAGTGACCACAGACTGGGGCTTTTGTATTTTGAAAGAGAACCCCCCCCCAAAAAAAAATAAATAAAACAAAAACAACAAGTGACCACAGACTGGGGCTTTTGTATTTTGAAAGAGAACCCCCCCAAAAGAAAAACCAAAAACAAAAAGTGACCACAGACTGGGGCTTTTGTATTTTGAAAGAGAACCCCCCCCCAAAAAAAAAAAAACAATAACAAAAAGTGACCACAGACTGGGGCTTTTGTATTTTGAAAGAGAACCCCCCCAAAAAAACAAAAACAAAAACAAAAAGTGACCACAGACTGGGGCTTTTGTATTTTGAAAGAGAACCCCCCCCCAAAAAAAAACAAAAACAAAAAGTGACCACAGACTGGGGCTTTTGTATTTTGAAAGAGAACCCCCCCCCAAAAAAAAAACAAAAACAAAAAAGTGACCACAGACTGGGGCTTTTGTATTTTGAAAGAGAAAAAAAAAACCCCCCCCCAAAAAAAAACAAAAACAAAAAGTGACCACAGACTGGGGCTTTTATTTGAAGAGAACCCCCCCCCAAAAAAAAAACAAAAACAAAAAGTACCACAGACTGGGGCTTTTGTATTTTGAAAGAGAACCCCCCCCAAAAAAAAAACAAAAACAAAAAGTGACCACAGACTGGGGCTTTTGTATTTTGAAAGAGAACCCCCCCCGAAAAAAAAGAAAAAAAAAGAAAAAGTGTTCACAGAGTCTGGGCCTCGGATGGGGAATTCTACCCGGCGTCGCCAAAATCGCTCGCGATTTGGGAAAGCCGCAGAAGGTGAGCCAGTTTGGCCGCGTGCAACTGGTGCCTGAGCACCGGTTCGGTCACCAACTTAACATTGGGTTGGACCTTTAGACTTTAGCTTGGTGGAAATCAAGATGGGTTTTCCACTAAACCCACTAAAAGTTGTCCACTTTCGGCAAAAAAAAGTCCAAGTTGGCTTGTTTCTGAAGGGTCCAAGGTGATCGGAATCGCCGGACTGGGCCGTAACATCCACACTGAGGTACACAGGGCCGGCTCTCATCCTCGGAGCCATACTGCTGATCACCAGGCACGGTGCAGAAGTAGAGTTGTATGATATGAAGCGCAGTCAGAAGTTACGGAAAAGGAAAGTAGTCTATGGACATCCATATAGCTCAAGGTGCTTGAAACCATGGAAAACGATAGGGGACTCTAAAAAAACGATACCTTTGTTCTGCAGACCAAATGCTGGAAAACGATAGGGACTCTCTAAATTCGACTTGATTACTGTGAAAAGCAAATTTTGACGGAACTTCATATGGTCCAAACACATTTTTTCTTGAAGTTGGTAGAGTAGTCATCAACTCCTTGCGTAGCAGGGTTGGTGGGCAGCCATTATCAGGATTCCTTTTCAGGGAACCGCGACCATGACTTGGGCACAAAGGCACGGGTGTTGGACATGCTGTGGGTGCTGGTTTGTCAGACTATTTGAACCAGGAGGAAGGTGCGAAAAAGTCTCCTGAAGGGCCTTTGCCAACTTGTGTCCATGGCAATACTTGTCATGCAGCCTTGTTTGTTTTGGAAGATTAAACAACTCAAGACCAAAGGATGCACCCGTTTATTTCTCGGCATGTGCTCAACACGAGCTTGAGTATCAGGGGACATGCTTGATTTGTCCGCAGTATTTGGGATGCTTCTGTTGCCTGGACGTGAATTGGAAAGTGTGAGCAGCATTTCTACTGTGTAGAATTCTGGACTGCCTTGCCACTGCCTAGTAATTAAGCACCAGATAACTGCGCGCATGTGTGTGTGTGTGTGTGTGTTTGCGCCAAGCTGACTGTCCGTCTTCAAAACATGATTTGGGAGCAGTCAATCAGGCATTCTCTGAGCTTCTTTGCGTTCGAACAGGCGGCAAAAGCAAGAAAGCAAGTGGCTGCCCATGTGGTCGGCCATGACTGGCAGAGTTGATTTCGGGAGAGAAAGTCTTTCCGCGGTCGGCTTTCAAGCTTGGAACTTCCCGTAATCCAGTCAAGGTGTAATTCTGCAACAAGCGCCGTTCCTACTGACGGCATGAGGAAATCCCAAGTCTCAGCCCAAAGGGCGGGAGCGGGTCTCTAGGATCTAGACTTCCATGGACGAGGCTGCACACTCGAGCCACAATTTTAGCTATCCTTTTGTTGCCTTCATCCACTAATCCCTCAAGAGATGATTGGATAGGGCGTAGAACCGGCAGAGGAAGCCTCTCTACGGCTCCCTTGTTTGAGGGTCTCCTTGAAATTAGAAAGGCGAATCCTCGATAGTTTCTATGGCCTAGCAAAGTGGAGTCGTGGAGCAAGAGAAGCCAACAAGGCGGAAGCGGGGAAGGGTCTCGACAGGTTTTTGCCGCGGGAGACCTCTCGGGCATGGTTTAGCGAGACGGGATCCAAACGGCGAAGCCGGAGTTCGGGATCCCCGGACCCGATGGATTCAAGTCGCAACTTGCCTTGAGCCCGATGGCCCGGCTCAGCATCACCAGCTTCTTCGTGTTGAAGATCTTTGGGCCTCCGGAGCTGAAAGCCTACGAGGACGGTTTCGGAGGGGCTGTCTTTAGATTTCCAATTTGGCTCCCCTTGGTGGTTTGGATTTGTGGTTTTGGATTTGCGGTTTCGGAGATTTGAGCCCGTTCTTGTGGACGGTAAATGGGAAACCAGCCCCCTAACCCAACCTCTAAACCACCAAATCACCAAATGGGGGGAAGCTGACCCAAGGATGGATTTTGATTTAGTTCCTTGTAAGCCAGCCGGAAAAGGGTGCGCGAAGAATGCAAACCCTTGTGGCTCAGGTCAAGGGCCAGTCACTTCCGTGACAGGGAGGTGTTCATGCCTTAGTGTCCTTCGAGAAGAAAGCGTGTGTGTGTCATTTGCCTTGACTGCTATTGGGTTGGATCTGTAGACTTTAGCTTCTTGGTTGAAATCAAGGGGTTTTCCACTAAACCCCAAAAAAGTTAAACTTTTTGCAGGGGGGTCAACAGCAACCAAGTTGCAGGCCTGGCTTGGCATCAGTATATACCTCTGGCGAGCCAACTTTGTTAGATTCCTTCGGAAGCCCTTGCATGGATCCAAGAGAAGTCGGGATTCTGGCCATCTCACGGTTGAAAAGTCCAGATGGCGGCTAAGCTTTTGAGGCAAGCACAAAACGACATGGGGATACACACGAAAGCTTTGGTAATCCTGCGAAGGGAATCCCCGGCCATAGACCAAATGGGTCCGCCGAGAAGTGAAACGAGTCCAGGCCACGTTTTTGGGTTTTTGAAAAGTGGCCACTGGACCATCATGCGACAATCGAAAGGACAAACTTAGACTAATGTCCTCTCAACCCAGGGCATGCTTCAAAGTTTGCCAATTGAAGCAGTGCTAGTGTCCGTTTTCTAGATGGTTGAATGGAATTGAGCTCAAAAAGCAGTTGGGACCCTTCCCCGACTTGCAAGCTGCTTTGAGAGATGTGACGCTTGGCTCCAAATTTCAACCCTCGCTCAGGATGCCTCCTGCATTGGCCCGATCCGTTGTCTTTCGGGCTCCCAAAGAAACGGGAGGCCATGTTGGGAAGAGCTCCCTCTTAGAGAACGCTGTAGAAATGTACCAAGGGTCATTGCCAGTCCGTGCACCCTGAAGATTTCCGTTGCCCTTTGTCGTTGCCTTCCTATGTACGTACTTCTGCGTGGCTTGGGGATTTGAGCCTCGGATGAAACCATGCCGGAAGGCACCCGTCTCAGCTTCAAACCACCCAATCCCTATCGCAAATTTGACTCTGTTGCCCAGTGGTGCCCTTTTTCCTTTTTGTGGGTAAGGATCCCCCTTTAAACTCAACCAACAAGAAAAGGGTGTCCTTCTTTCCCATGGCCACTTGGCATCTGAGTTGAAGGTTTGCTGATCTGGGGCTCTTTCGGTTTGGACTCATTGTGACATCCTGCGCCACACAAAAGCGGGAGAGATGTCCGCGGGGAGATGTTGTCGTGCCATCGCCTTTGTGTAGCCCTGAAGGGTGGGGAGTCCAAAAGCTGACCTCGCCCACGCCTGTTGACACTGGGAACCTTTTGAGAGTTGACCTTCTTGGGCTTGGTTTATTCTCCAAATTCATTCGCATGGAACCTGACGGGGGGTTGAACAAAGAGAACATGTGTTCCACCCGAACGTCAGGTTCCAATTGGCCTTCGGGTTGGTCTTCGGGTGTTTCCCCTAGCCTCGATGGTGCGACTCCTTGGGTTTCAGGAGCCCAACAAGGATGACAGGAGGCCGGTCCCGGCCAGCCGCCTGCGGTGGAAACCCCCGGGATGGAAATCCACCGGTTTGGGACGTGGAAGTTGTGAAGACTTCACTAAGACACTTTGTTTGGACGTGAGAATCGAAACCTGCCGAGGAAGCTGAGGAGCAGTCCCACTCAGAAACAGGTGCAACCGCCCTTCAAGTATTAGATATTGTTTTGCGGTTTTGTTTGTAGAACATGTTGATTCTAATTGTTCATAGTGATTTATTATTTGTAGGACATCAGCATGACATCAATTATATTTGGGGATGCCTCTAGTTTGGACAGACTCCAATTTGGGATGATGGCGCGCGATCATGGGAACCAGTGACAAAAACTTGGATGAGAAGATGAAGGTGGCAAACCGGAACAACTGAATGCTTAGGCAGGGCGACTGTGTCAATCAGCTTCCGAAAGCATGCATTCACTGGTTGAAACTCGGGTCCTCTGCATTCGGATTCTGGTTCTTAGCACTCAACGACATTGATGCAAGCCGCGTGCCTTTGTCCCATGGATCTGTCGTGTGTGTACTTGATTGCTATTGGGCAGGATCTTTGCACTTTAGCTTTTGCGCAATCAAAGATGTTCCATTGAACCCACAAAAAGTTAAGCTTTTTGCAGAAGATTCAACAGCAACCAAGCATAGTCTAGACAATGTTACGAGCTTACCTGCGGATAACACAAGCGCACCCATCATAGCATGCTTGCAAATTTCGTAAGCCGCTCACATACAATGCATCATTCAAGGCTGGACTGTGCCACTTTGTTGGAAGACAGCATCTTGCTGAAGGACAACCACCCAGAAACACGCCATGTGAGGAATTCAACAACAGAGACTCAAGAACAGAGAATGACATTAACGACATGTTAGGGCTGAATCGTTGCCTGTGTGCCCCACCCTCATGAAGCCACGAAGTGACGTGCCCCTCAGCTAGGGCACGTAGCCATCACAGGCTCCTGCTTGGGCCACCAATGAAATCAGAGAAGCTGCTGCGGGGGGTGGGAGGGGTGGGGGGGAGGGGGGAGGGGGGGGGGGAGGGGGGGGGGAAACTCTTTGGTGAGTATCAAGCGTGAAAAGAACTGGATGCCAAACCGCTACCAACGTTTTGTGGCTCATGTTACAGCCTGGAAAGGTCTTCCAGTTGCGAACATCCGCATGGACTCCATTCAAGTGTCCTCACTCAGGACCGATAATTTTGATGTTCAGAGTGGATCAGGACTTACGTTGCGAGAAGCTTCATTTAAGCATGAACTTTAATTGGCATCCCGCTGGTGGACATCGTTTATTGGGGAGTAGTGTGCACCAACCACACTTGAGAGGGTTCCCTCTTGAAATGCATTTCCATTCACTGGGGATTGCGATCTAGCTTCTGATCAAGACTCTTGTACTGAGAAGAGCTTGGTCTATTTTTGCTGTGATGTGCTAGCTTTGAAGCTCACGATCTCGTACAGTGAGTAGCTGCCCTTGACATCGCAGGCATCCAATTGTTTTGCAATCTCACTTCCGACCTTGCTTCAAGCGCCCCTTATATCTCCTCCATCCTCACTTTTCCTGTGCACAGCCTACCCATCTAAAGGTCAGAAGCTGATGGCGGGTTTTAGCACCATACTATGCAGACGGATATCTTTGAATCGACTGGATAGATACGGTACATTTTACTAGCACGTGCTTACATGATCATTTTGCTATACTTTCTCAGAAAGGCCAAATGGCAAAGGAGAAGCGTATTGCGGCTGTTTGAGTTGGACATGTGGAGTTTGCACATGCTCTGCCACGAGCCGTTGACTCGTTGGCTCCTGGTCGTTGCTCTCAGGTATGTGGTGGCCATGGTGTGCCACAGCATTTGCGGCGTGACCCAGCTGCATTCTTCTTGGGGATGCAGCTGTCGTTTTGAGCCTCGGTGCTCTTTGAGGGCTGTCTACAGAAATCAAAGGAACAATATCCTCACCCAAATGCAGCTGCGAGCGCGCCAAGGTCGCGCTCTGTTGGTCCGAAAGGATGAACTCAGCAAGGAATTTCAGAATCGATTGCTGCTTCCGTCATTCACAACAAGGACCCCTTGCTGTGCGGTGAAATCGAAGGCAACCACCACGAAACCAGCCATTTGGAGGGCTAGGTTTGACACATACCCAAGTTGTATCATGTTTTGTTGATCATTTACATTCGCATCGGACATGTCTTCCGCGATGAGCGTACGGGGCTTATCTTTCTGAAACCACCAAGTGTTTCCGCCCAAGGTCGACTCTTTGTCCAGTGGACACGTAAACTGCTTTCATTTTACGGAGTTCCTTGCAGGGTCAAGTCGAACAATGGCATGACGAGGGTGAAGATGGGCTATCTTTATCTTGGTGGGCGATTTACCACAAGACCTTCGCTGCCGCCTTCGCCCGTTCACCAGCACCACCCGGTCACCACCCCCATCAGCACAACGTTCGCCAAGCAATATGGTAGAACACCCGACTCGCAACATGACTATGTCAGGCATTCAGCCACTTCTTGTAGCCCTCATGAGGTCTCAAAAGAGCATTGCTAGTTGCATTGCAGATTTCCTACCTTGAAGATGGTTCAAAAACTAGACACCCGTTTGGACTGGTTGAAGATGAAATTAAAAGGATGCCAAGAAAAACCATGCGGACGACAATCTAGTTTTGATACACAGCCAGTGAATTGTGATGGTTGTCAAGGGCGGGGCCACCCCTATCCCAATGGGGGGCTAGTATTGACTAGTAAGGCCAATAGGGTTCCTTTTGGATGCCCGACAACCATGGGATCATATGCCAAAAGGATTCAACCGCGAGTTGTGGCACCCTTTCTGCCTTTTGTTTACCGTCCTCTTCACCCCCACCCCCCACCCCCCACTCCCCGCCCCCCACCCCACCCCCCACCCCCCACTCCCCGCCCCCCACCCCCCACCCCCCACCCCCCACACCCCCACCCCACCCCCCACCCCCCACCCCCCACCCCCCATCACCCCCCACCCCACCCCCCACACCCAAAGTCCCTGGCATTCGGGTCACTTGCCATTCGACCTCAAGGCGTGCAACCGCGCTGCAGCAGCTTTAGCGGTGATTGCAGCCCTGGTCTGGACCTGTGGATATCAGTGGCTTCATGGACCCGGGCGTGGCCAAGACCTCCCAAACCAAGACTCTACTGCTATTGGCTGCTATTGGGTTGGATCTTTAAACTTTAACTTGTTGGTTGCCAATGATATGTTCTTTTCAAACTTTTTGCTGGGGGATCTACAGCACCCAAGAAGAGGGAAATTGCCAGTGACCTATCGGATACCGCGAATGATTGAGTGGCCATGGTTTGCGAGACCGAGCATTGTCCAAGCAAGGGTGCAAATTGTCAAAGGCCTGAAATCCATTGATTTGAACAAGGGCATTGTCACTGAACTAGTGCTACCTCTTAGTACGTTGTTCATGCAAAGCCTTTGGCTGGCTACCGTTCTGCAGTGGACGCTCACGAGCATGCTTAGTGGTGCTGTGCTTTGAAGCGGTTGACACTGGCTAGCGGCTCTGTGCAAAGGCTCAGGCGCATGATCTTTGATTGATATGCGTTCCAGCCCGCTTGATTCGCATTTTGGAGTCCGCTTTTGCCAGGACATCTGGGATCCAAACGTCGCCAAGCCATATTTCTTGGATAGCCACTTGAGATGGTGCTCTTAACCCACGTGCAAGCAAGTGAACTCAATCAGGCCTGTTAGCTTTTGAATTGGGGTCAGCCAAGTACCCACACTGAGCAGCAAGACTGTTGAGATTCCGGTTCAACGGGTGCAGAGGAACTGCCAAACATAGATGTTCAACGCAGTCCTTAGTCAAGCAAAGGACTGAGCTTTTGGGTTCCAGCAGGTGCCAACGAAGGCTTACTCCTGGAAACATATAGGGAAACCTGAGATTGGGTTACAGGCTGTCTCAGTTGAGACTGCATATCAGGGATCCGGAGACATCATTCCAAATCCCCAACTTATGTTCGCTAGAGTCATAAAGCGGCTGTCAGCTGTCCGTCTGTCAAGTCCGCCGAGTTGGGAAAGTTGCGGTTTGCACTTCACTGCTAGCTTTCTCCTTTCTGGCGGGACATATCATCTTTTCAAGCGGTTTTCCAAGCAATGGTCATCCCATAGCGACCTTTTGATCAACCGCTTGAAAGGGTGGTTGCTATGGCTGTGGCTCACAGAAATGCACCAAAATGGCATGGTAAACAAGACTAGAACCTGCGTAACCCACCCATATTCCCTGCGTAACCTGCGTAACCAAAACCTGCGTAAACCAAAACTGAAAGCTGCGTAAGCCTAGCTTTTTAATTTTGAGCCACACCCATCTTGAGCATAAGGGCCTCGATACAAAACGCGTTTTGTGCCGGCGCCTCAGGTGGTTATGGCCACCTTTGCGGGGACCTAAAGCAGTCGGTTTGGCGATGCTGGTGGCTTCATTTACGCCGAACGTTCGGCAGCCAATGGTTTGCACAGCTTGTCTTTGGTGCATTTTGCCAAGGGATTTTAGGACTTGAACTTTTTGCCAACTAATGAGTCTTTCATTACAGTAAACTTTTAGTAGTGGAGCAGAAAGCAACCGAGTTTTGAAGTCCAAGCAAAATGGTCAGATGTCTTTGTGTTGGCTTTTGTTTTTGTCATCGCTTTGATGAATTGCCAGTGTTACAAGTTGGTCTGAAGCTCAGGATATACATCCCCATGCTGTGAATGTACTCGCACCATCAGAAAGTCTCAGCGAATCTATGTTTGACAATGGTCTGGATCGAGTAGCAAGGACACTTGTAAGATCCTTGCGGTTAACGGGCACGTTCTGGGCCCACACGCTTCGCTGAGTTTGCCTTGCTTGATCTTCCAGGTAAGTCATATGCACTCAGCACTTGTTCAGTCTTGATGGAACAGCCGCAAAGCAGCATAGACTGCCCTGGTGCTGCATTTGTCATCTTGCGTCAGTTGCGTGCATCAAGCGGCCAGCAAACGAGGGATCCGGAAAAGGGTTGCACAGTGTTTGTTCTTTATTGCTCAAGATACTTGACATATTACAGAAGAGGCGATGGTGCAAAACAGGCGCCTGTAGGCTGCAATCAATAGTAGACAACATCAGCCGCCAAGTGGCTGTGAGTAGGGTGAATGTATGTAGAGTTGACCCCATATTATCAACCCCAGTTTATTAATAGAGAGTGTCCCTGGGTTTAGTGGGGAATCGTCACTTTTGGAGGGAACCACCCCCTACTAATATACTGGTTGATTAAAATGGGGTGAACATTAGGCTTGCCACCCAGAATCCTTGAAAAGGGCTGCATGGTCGTTCTCCTTTGGCAAGGATCCGAGATATTGCCACGGGGGAAGCTGGGGGTATTTTGCACGTGAGCATGTCTGGATGTCGGTTAGGGTTGCCCCAACTATTGCTCCTGCTTTTGGTGAACATGCATGGTTTTTCTTGGATCAGGTAGGTGAGGCTGGCAGATGGGAAAACCCTGGAGTGCGACTTCAGTTCAAATTTGCGGACCGCATACTTCATGCTTCCGACATCTTCCAACCTTGCTGTTGCCTCTCTGTGCACCAGACAATGTTTGGAATTAGCTGGCATCCTTGTCTTGATTGGTATAAGTTGCAAGACAGTTGCTCATCTAGAAGCTGGATGGGCACATTTGAGTTGACTTCCTAGAGTCTAGACTAGATCCCCCAGTAGTGCCCTCTTACCCTTTTTTTGGGGAGGGTTCCCCTACTAAGAACGGGTACCAACTTATTCTAACCTCTCTACTGGAGGACCTCGTAGAGGACGCATTCCGCCCTTTTTCTCAATGCGAACAGGCTGAGAGGCTGAACTTCGACGTGAAGGGCTGGCGCCTGGAATGAGCAGATCGGGGTGGGCAGATTGGCCCGTCTCCTTTCTCATGAACGCTGGGCAGGTAAGTTATGGGAAACTGGCTACTCAGGCCTGTGTTCTCTGATGCGAGGAATGTAAGCTTCTGGATGATCCATGCTCTTTGTATACTTGACCCATGTTGTGTGATACCAAGTCGGAAATGTGAGTACAGCTTGCAGGGATAGCACAAGGCCAACTTGCACTTGCTTGGTGAAGGGGTCCTGGACAAAGCCTACTTGAGAAGAGTTCTAGAAATGCTGACTGGAGGTTTCATGCGTCCAAGGAACTTTGCAATGTCTCAGCTGGGAAGGGCGATGCGGCGATGCAGGTTTGACAGAATCATTCGGTGTTGGGGTTATGTATTTAGGTTTACTTGGGAGTGGTGTCTGCGCTGATTGGGCTAGTGCATACGGAATTCGTCAATTTCATGTTCTGATGTGAGGGCTCAAAGCATGACACCGGCTAGCTTCTACACGGTTTTGGCCATTCAGTTAGCATCCCCCACACCCCACCGTCCAACCCCGCCCAACTCCTCATTTAATGACTTGACTTTAGGTGTCGCATCTTCCATAAGTAAACGGTTTGCAGGCTCATGTCATCTTCAACCTTTTTTAGATGGCTTCGCTGCAGTAGCGTCACGCGTAATGGGCCTTCTGGTGAAAAAGCGGTTGTGGCCAGGGTTGAGCTGTGAAAATTGTAGCCCCTTTCCCATTCCAAAACGGGCTAGAAGTACGACAGCAGAGTATGGGGAAATGTTCTCTGGAAACGTGGCTGGATGAGGGGCAGGTTTGCAGCCTGCAGCATGCTTCTGCGGGGAATGGCTTAGGTTAAGCGTATTGGAGGTGTGCTGTAAATCCTAGGATCACCTACTCCACTCATACCTGCAGCTGATGTTGCCTTTTGTTCACATTGGGGGCGCGGCTTTACAAACGGCAGGGTTTCACACCATGCCTTTGCTGGCCGCTCTGAGGGGAATGCTCCGCTTGGGTGTGTGTGCTCGCCCGGGGAGCCCAGCAAAAGCTCGAGAAGTTTGGTGGTCTTGCTTGAAGGTGTGGACCAAATGGGTGTGGCGCAAAGAAACAGGAGGGTTTACGCAGGTTTTGGTCCATGTTTCCACTTACCAGGGTTCCATTTTGGTACCGGTTTTTTGAGCCACAGCCAAATGTTTGCGGGAAGTCTGGAGTTTATTCATCTTGGTTGAAACATTGGCAAGGCCCAAGGCCTTGTTGATTGCTTGAGTGAGCGTGATTTTGACACGGTTAGCGACTTGCGGCTATGTCGGAGAACGCGTTCATCAATCTGCGCACCTGCGAGTATGGTGATTGCCGTTTTGCTCCAAGCATGAGTCAGTAATCAGTAGTTAGATGAAGTTATGGCTGGTCGATTGTAGGTGCGGCATACTATTCTGTTACTGCCAAAAGGGATAGTGTGCTTGCTTTTTGAGACATTTAATATTTGCAATCATACTATAAGTCGTTCTGGGGTGAACCTTAGCTCTTTTGCGTCGGTTGTCTGCTAGAAAACACAACCAACAGCAGATATCAGCCAATCGAATGAATCATTCAGGGTTTCTGTTTTTGCGGCTGGTTTGGCACTTCTAGGTATTGGTAACGGCGACACTCGAGAGCATTTCTAGGCACAAACACGCCCGCATCCCAGAGATGAACGGCGCCGGACGCGTTTTAGCCGGTTCATGCGGCAAATTGTGGTCAGCCGAGCGCAATGATAATTCACTGCTGGCTTTTGGTCCCCGAGGATGTCGCCACTCCGAAGTTGCCCACGCATGCTCCAAGGATTCCAAGGTGACAATGATTCGTCCCGCGCTTTCTCAATGCTAATGATGCGGGGTTGTTACTTTTTGAGGGTGCCCGTATTTGTGCGGTTTTAAAAAGAAACCCAAAGGAAAACTACCATTTGTAGGGTCCCCTACAAACACGAGCCACCCATGCGTTTCCTTGCGCGAGGCTTGCAGAGGCACTCAATGAGCAATGGGAAGACGAGCCAAGAAAATGATTTCGAATCCGGTGGGAAAGATACCCTCCCTCCAATTCACATGGAACCTGACAGGGGGGTCCCTTTAAAGGGAAAATGGTCTTCCAGGATCCCCCCGAACGTCAGGTTCCCTGTTCATTGCTAAGATACATCCCCTGAAGATCAAGATTGGGGGTTGGCTCGCCGGGTCTCTTACGGCTCTCGACCTGGGCTTTGGCCATGTTTCTACGACCCGAAAGAAAGGTATGGGACGCCACACCCAAAACGGTGCAATGTTGCTGGTATTCTGCCATGAGTTTGAGCCCTGGATCAACTTGTGTGACTCACTGACACTGCAGAGACCTGTGTGAGAGTAGGGGTATGTTGATCCCAGCTAATTTGGTTACCCACGGCTACATGCTACTCTACTGGTGCAAGTCGTTGAATATTGATCCTCTTTTGCCATTTAGAGAAACGAAAGGCCCAAGTCATGTTTTTCAGTATTGCGAGATGTTGTTTTTTGAGTCACGCGGAAAGAACGCTATCATCCTGCTGTTCTGGTCTTCCTAGACTGTTCTGGTCTGACACACAACACCGCACAACACCCTCACGCCAGCTACATATGGCTGTTGAGCGCTTCGCTTTGTGGTATCATACTGTACCAGCCTTGTGGATCGGCGGTGCCAAGGCTACGAATGTAACAACGGCACCCTGCCTGGCTACGTCTTGCCTTTGAACAAGTGTGACATGTACGAGCACGAGGAGCCGTCCTGCTGGCATGGCTTAGCCAGCAGGTGCTTTCGGTTTGTTTCTTTGTGAGCTTGACCTTCACGTTCCACTCAGATTTGATTCTCACGAGTGTTGTTCTAAAGGCTCTAGGTATCCTATCGTCATGAGCCACAGTGATCAAGTGTGGTTTTGGCGGCAGCGGCGAGAGTTGCGAGGGACAAAGCTGCTGGCGCTTGTCCCCTGGGCCGCTGGTACGGACAGCAGTTGCTATCGTCGGGCAGTCGATGCTCGAAGTGGTTTGGCCAGCCGAGTACTCAGAATGTGGTGCTAATCAGCCAAATCCTACGCGTAGACAAAGCACAACAGATCAGAGTTTCGGGTGTCTTCCAAGCGGTCAAACAGAACTGGGGGAAGAAAGCCCAAAGCAAGGGAAGCAAAGGCCATCTTTCTTCTGGGCCATTGGGACCGAGATGTTTAGATGACCAACGCAAATAGCTCAAAGCACAGTCGGACGTCGATCTCGGGCTTCAGCTCAAGAACTTCAATCGTAAAGCGCCAGTCAGACAGCGAGGGTCCTCACATGGGGCACGGTTCAAAACCCGTGAATCTTTTCTTGCGTGAGTGTGCCCCAGGATTGGAACGTTCGCAAATGGTGAGCATTCCCGTGCCAAGCCATTCAACTAGGAACCCGTGTTTTAGATGTGGTCGTGTCTCAGGTTCGTATTTGGCAACCAGGGTGCGCCCAGAAGAGCCTTCCCCGCGCCATGAAGGTGGATGTTCACTTGCCCAGTGGACATGGTTGCTCCGTAGAAGTCTCGCCGGAAACAACTATCAATGAACTGAAGGCTGCAGCACAGAAGCATTTCCAGCGCCGCTTGAAGCTCACTGCGAAAGGCCGGCAGCTTGATTTGACGGCCACACTGAGTGAGGCCGGGTTGCGAGATGGGGACATAGTGGCTGCAGTTGTGCAAATTGGCAAACTGGCTGCCACCTTCAAGGCGTTCGCTTGGCATGGCCACGCGGGCGAGGTTGTGACCTGGGGTGATCCAGGCTTTGGCGGAGACAGCAGCCAGGTGCAAGAGCAGCTGAGAAATGTGCAGCACATCCATGCAGGCGCCAATGTTGCTTTTGCCGCCATTCTTGAATCTGGGGCTGTTGTGGCCTGGGGTCGCCCGGAATACGGCGGAGACAGCAGCCAGGTGCAAGAGCATCTGCGAAACGTCCGGCACATTCAAGGAACTAGTGGTATGTTTGCTGCCATTCTTGAGTCTGGAGCTGTTGTGGCCTGGGGTAGTGAAGACGGCGGCGGTGACAGCAGCCAGGTACAAGAGCACCTGAGGAATGTCCAGCACATCCAAGGAACTGACGGTGGTGCTTTTGCTGCTATTCTCGAATCTGGGGCTGTTGTCACTTGGGGTGATGCAGAATGGGGCGGAGACAGCAGCCAGGTGCAAGAGCAGTTGAGGCACGTCCAGCACATTCAAGCCACTGGCGGTGCTTTTGCTGCTATTCTTGAATCTGGGGCTGTTGTGACCTGGGGTCGTACAGACTTTGGCGGAGACAGCAGCCAGGTGCAAGAGAAGCTGCGAAACGTCCAGCACATTCAAGCAGCTGCCAGTGGTGCTTTTGCTGCCATTCTTGACGGTGGGGATGTTGTCACCTGGGGTAATACAGACTGTGGCGGGGACTGCGGCCAGGTGCAAGAGCAGTTGAGGCATGTCCAGCACATCCAAGCTACTAGCGGTGCTTTTGCTGCCATTCTTCAATCTGGGGCTGTTGTGACCTGGGGTGCTCCGGAAGATGGTGGAGACAGCAGCCAAGTGCAACACCAGCTGAGGAACGTGCAACAAATCCAGGCAAATGACCGTGCTTTTGCTGCCATTCTTGAATCTGGGTTTGTTGTGACCTGGGGTAATCCAGAAAGTGGCGGGGACAGCAGCCAGGTGAAAGGGCAGCTGGTGAATGTCCAGCACATCCAATCAAGTTTACAGGCTTTTGCAGCCATTCTTGAATCCGGGGCTGTCGTGACCTGGGGTAATCAGGATATGGGTGGCGACAGCAGCCAGGTGCAAGAGCAGCTGAGAAACGTGCAGCGCATCCAAGCGACAGATGGTGCTTTTGCTGCTATTCTTGAATCTGGGGCCATTGTGACCTGGGGTGATTCAGGCTGTGGTGGAGACAGCAAGCAAGTGCAACAGGAGCTAGGCCTGGATTTGGGGCTGCTGTAGCACGGACGGCGCCAATCTGGGGCGCTAAAGGCATGCCGTCAAGAAGAGACCACCAGTCTTACAGTTCGTAATCCACAGATGGTATTTCATGTCCGTTGCTCAGAGTTAGGGTTTGGGGTGAACCAGCTGCGTGCTGCAACGGCTCACGCAGAGCTGAACGACAGCCAGCCATCACCAAGTCCCGAAAGCCAAGTGAAGAGGGCTCGCTTGCTTTGACAAGATGGGCACTTTCAGGGGGCCGTTTTTCCGGTCCCGTTTCGCCAACTATTTTTGGAATGGGGATGGTTCTGTGGGTCAACGGGGTAAACTTTGCAGATGATTGAAAAATGGCGGTGCCGTTTCCGGCCCTGTCAGGGTTGGACAGTTTTGCCAGCATGACTTCCCGTTGATTGGGCTTTGCTGTTTCGTCGTGAAAAGGCAGCGTTGGCAGATCCTTCAAGTTTCCCACCATCACATGAGGGCAGTTCAGGCTCCAGTGGTCGGCATTTTGGGGTGCGGCCAAGGGTCTTGTGGATGCGTAGACATTACCCATGCATGGTTATTGTTGGGAAACATGTCACATGTTTGCTTATTGTGGTTTAGTGGGAAATCCAATCACTTAACTGCTATTATTATTTTTTGCCCCCCTTCCAACGTCAACCAAGCATGTCGGCTTCTTTCAATATGTGCCGCGCGGCCCAGTGTGTAGGCCAAGCCCTGGGGACCACATCCATGATATCCAAGATATCTGTGGGTTCCTTTCATTTTGCCCAGGCAAAATCATGATTTTCCCGCACGGAGCCGGTTATTATATATACATATATATATATATATATTATATTTGCAGCTTACTTTGACCAACCGGGGTTTGAAGGCGAAGGGTTGCAACCGGCCGGGATCGGAACTCGAAATCATATGGCAGACAATCCCGTCAAATCCAAACCACCAGCCCACTTCACCAACTCAAACCCGCCACGTTTTTTCGGGAATTTGCTGCTACGTTGTTTGTCTTCGTTTTTGACTCGTGTCAGCCCGGGTGAAGGGGCCTTTTTTTGCCCAGTCGCCAATGTAGAGAGCTCATCTTGGGCCGCGAGTCGCATCGGTTTCCTAAGTTCGAACGATGCAAAGCAAAACAACAAGCAACCCCAGGCCTTGGATCAGGAACACGTGTCTCGGGAAAAAGAGGAACATAGTGGTTCTGTGTCGATCTTGTCGAGAGCAACAACGGTTCTAATGAATTCTGGCTGGCAACCACCCGATTGTTAAAACCTTGCCAGCAAGCCTTAAGTCTTAGTGACAACAAACCACTGTACTGGAAAGCCTATCATACTTCCTTTGCGAAGGCTGTTGGAAGATTTGAAGACCTCAGGAAGACTGCAGGAAGGCTAGGGACGACTACCGGAAGGCTAGGGAGGACTACCGGAAGGCTAGGGAGGACTACCGGAAGGCTAGGGAAAGTCTAGGTGTAGGGGAACAATACGAGAAATTAGGTAGACGTACAAGAGCTATCGACGGCCGAAGACTTTGAACACCGGCAAACACAAACACGCACACACACACACACACACACAGCGAGACACGCGGACACACACACACACACA
>CAUJNA010003396.1:500000-641253 GCA_963377175.1 Effrenium voratum | reverse complement strand
TCTTCGCCATGTCGTCCAAGTTGTGGTGGAGTTTCGCCAGGTCCTGCACCGTGATGATCCTGAACGTCTCCGCAGGCACCTTCACGTCGTTGTAGCGACATTTGATGGTGGCTGGCTAGTCGGGCGACAGACCGAGGAGATGCTTCAGCGTGTCCACTCCCCCGCCTTGGGCGCCGATGTTGCTGCTGCTGATCTGAAGCTCGTCCAGGAGCAAAGGCCTCTCGTCACGCAGGAGGTTGCGCTCGACCGCGGATCGCAGCATGTCCGGGCTGGACACCATGACGAACTCGTCCAGACCCGCGTCGCGGGCTACCATGGCTGCCAGGCAACTTGCCAGGGGAGTTTTCCCCTTGCCACTGTCTCCGTTGGCGATGGCGCGAAACCAGCAGGCTCTCCACTTGCGACTGGTCGTCCTGCACCTGCTTGCGGAGCTGCAAGAGGGCCCTGCTCTGCAAGTGCACGAACTCGTCCTCGTTTTTCGGCAGGCGCTTCCCGGAGTTCAAGGCCCTGTCGCCTCGGAAGGTCGTGTCGAGCTTGATGAGATGGCTCTGGAACTCGGACGTCGTCATATCGTCGTAGTTCTTCAAAACCCGTCGTGGAGAGAACTCTGGCGCTTTGCTGCAACAAGGGCGTCGTAGTCGCCCCGACTCATGGCCCGCATGGTCCCCTTCTGCTCCAAGCAATTGGCCATCAGCTTCACGACATCGTGAAGCTTCCCCTTGCCAAGCTTGTAGAGGTGGGTGGACGCCGGAGGATGGGCAGCAGCTTCATGGTGGGCTTGTGGAAGAAGACCCACAAGTTTGCCCCTCTTTCGGGTCGAAGCATGACGTGGTGGCCGACGTCAGGAGGCTGAGCTTGGCCCACGAGGCGCCACGCCATCCAAGCACAACCTTTGCCCTGGTACTTGTCGTCCCCCACCCTGTAAAGGCACTCCAGCAGTTCTGCTTCGGACACACCCGAAGATGGGAGCGGCGTTGTTCCTCATGAAATCCTCGTCTCGCGGCCCGTCGGCCCTTGGCAGCAAGAAAGTGGTTACCTCCGGCTCCGGCTTCTCCGGCTGGCTGGTCGCTCTCCGGCTGGTCGCTCGCCTTCCTCTTCACGCTCAGGTAAATGGGCTGGCGCGGAGACTGAGGCTTCACGGGTGGAGTGTCCGGGGCGGCTTCGCGGCGATCCAACCATTCCACCAGGCAGGTAGTCTTCAAAGATGGGCAGAGCCTGCTTGCAGCCGATGCTGTCGTAGGACAGCATCTCCCGCATGTCGTCCAGGGTCTTGAGCACGCGAGTCCCCATTCTCACGGAGTGCGGAAGGACGGTAGACAGCGCCAGGTTCGCTGCCGCCTCGCGCGCGATCGGAGAGAGTCGCCGTCGCAGAGCTTTGTGAATGCTTCTCGAGCAAATAGTGGCTTGTTGAAAGCCAGCTGTGTTTAAACCCTACAGGCACCAGCCCGCCCGCCGCGAAAGCGCTCTGACGGCATAACCCGTTTGAACGCACCCCGGAAGCTGACTCGCACAAAGCTGCACGACGACGCACACAACTACAAAGCTGACTCACCTCCATCCCCTGAAGCTGACTCGCCCCCCTTCCTGGCAGAGCATGTCACTGCCCCGTCACTTTCGTGCCCGTCACAAAAAACTGTGTAAAAGCTATCCCCGGCCATACCTGCACGTATGCCCGGGGAGAATGCGCGGCCGGGCAAAAAAAACTAGGCCCCGTAAAAAAAGAATGGCAAGTTGGGCGAGACAACGACAGCAGATCACGGAGGCCGCGGACGGCGGCGCCCGGGCTCGCACGGGGGCGGATGGAGCCGTCGTGCTGAACTTGCGGCGCGGACCGGGGGCCTACGCGCTGCTCTCGCGCGCGGACGGGCAGCTGACCCCGGCGGGCCAGCGCTACTACTCTCACCTGGGCCTGCGGCCCCCCAGCAAGGACTTTGACTACAACCAGCCCCTCATCCGCGAGGGGCCCAACGACTACATCCTGCTGCGCAGCGGGCAGAAGAAGCTCTGCAGGGCGGAGAGCACCGGCTGACCAAGCTGGGCAAGGGCTTCTTCCGCGACAAGTACTACGAGTACCTGGTCCACGTGCCGGTGATCATCCGGGGCAGGCGGCGCAGCGGGCGGAACGCCGGCGCGGGCTACGAGCGCAGGGACTGGCTGCCGGTGAACGAGCTGGGCGGGGCCATGACGAGGCGCCCGGCGAACCTCGCGGAGGAGCAGGTGGCGCAGCGGGTCAGGCAGCAGGTGGAGGCCTCGCTGGGAGACCCGGGCGGCCCCATCCTGCAGCTCTCGGACGAGACCTACTTCCGAGACGCACTGGGTGGAGCACGCAGTGCAGGAACTCCAGGACCGAGGTGGAGACGCTCCAGCGCATGAGGGGCCTGAGGAGCGTGAGCTTCCAGCTGCCCTGCGAGGAGGACGTGCTGCAGAGCGCCTTTGAGGACAAGCCGCTCTGCGTGCCCCGGCAGCTGGCCGAGCTGCAGCCGACTTTGACGCCATGCTGCGCCACGACTGGAGGCGCCTCGGCATCTCCGCCGAGGAGGTGCGAGAGTTCTGCGTGTGGCGCAACGCGCCGATGCGCGTGCTGAGCTCGCAGGGCGACCTTGTGGACAGCTACGACCCGGCGCTGAAGGAGCACCGCACCGTGTGCTTCTTGGCCTTCGACGGGCGCTGCTACATGTACAGGGCTGTGAAGCGGGTGCTGGAGCGGCAGGCGGCGCGCGTGCTCTACCGGGGCGAGGCTGCCGCCCATCCAAGAGTGGAGGCGCTTTGACGCCGCGACGTGCAGCCGGGGCTGTTCTGGTGCGAGGACCTGCGGGCCCAAGGTGGCCGAGGCTGAGGCGGGGCACCAGGATCCGAGAGCTGCCGGAGGAGCACAAGGTGAGGCGCTGGGGCAGGAGTACCGGCCAGCGCCTGGCCGGCTTGGCGCACGAGATCTTCCTGAAGCTGCTGAAGGCGAAAGGAAGTGCCCGGCGCGGCGGAGACAGAAGACCCTGGCCGCGCAGGACGGCAAGTGCGCGCTGTGCGGCTGCGGGCTGACGGCCGGCGCCTGCGAGCTGGACCACGTGGTGCCGGTGCGGCAGGCCTTTGCGGGCAGCGTGCAAACCCTGCAGGCGCTGCGCGGCGACTGCCACAGCGAGAAGACGCTGAGAGAGAGCGCGCAGCCCACCAGCCTGGAGAGCCGCGTGGCGCCCGGAGTCATGGAGTACGCCCGGAACCCCAAGCTGCCTCCTCTGGTTTTTGAGGCGCAGGCGTGCCACAAGGACGCTCTGTACGTCGGCGTGGACGTGGTACGCTGCAGGCGCAACGCCCTGCACATCCTGTGCCCGGCGGACGGCGTTGAGCCCGTGGACGGCGTGCTGCCGGACCTGGGCTTTGTGGAGGGCTGCTGCTGACAGAGTTTTCTGGGCAATCCGGGCGGCGAGTCTGGGAGCGCAGCGCTGTACAGCACTGCGCTCCCAATGTTTTCTGGGAGACACCGGGGCAATCCTGTGCCCACGCCATCCTGTGCCCACGCCAGGATTGAGTGGAGCAATCCTGTGCCCACGCCAGGATTGAGTGGGGCAATCCTGTGCCCACGCCAGGATTGACGGCTGGGCGTGTGAATGCTGGACCTGGGCGTCTGCCGCTGGGACCACATTGTGTTGGGCATCTCCGCGCGGAGCCACGTGGACGGCGACGCTGCGGCGCGCGCTGGAGCGCATCGCCGCGTGGCCCGAGGGCGAGGAGCACATGGCCAAGCTCAGCGTGAACGCGATGATAGGCCTGTGGGCGCGCAGCACGGAGGTGGTCTACAGCGTGCGCAGCAGCAGCGAGCTGGACGGCGCGGGCGCGGACTTCTCTCAGGCCTTCGCCTACGAGGGGGGCATGGTGTGGGACTTCGTCTACGCCAGGAGGCTGCTGAGCAACGGCACCTACCGCCCCATCCATGACGCGGTCCTGGGCTTTGAGCAGTGCATGGTGGGCCCGGCGCATCCTGGACGTGCCGCCGCGCTACCTGGCGCAGGTGAAGACGGACTGCCTGCTGACGCAGCGGCTGCCGAAGCGCTTCACGGAGCGGCTGTGGGCGCTGGAGGCCACCCGGACGGCACGTCGGTCTACCGCGTAGAAGAGACGAAGCCATTGCTGGGCAGCAGCAGGGGGCCGCGCATGGAGGCGGAGCGCCCCAAACAACGGAGGTGGAACGGGGTGGATGACCCCGTGGGCCACTGCCTGGCGGGCAACTCCCTGCTGCTCACGGGCCTGCCGGGCACCGGAAAGACGCACCTGGCTCGGACCATTGTGGCGAGGCTGCGAGAGCAGGGCGAGGCGGCGCACCTGTCCAAGACGCACTGCTCCGCGCAGAACCTGGGGCTGGGGGCGCAGACGGCCGACCACTGGGTGCGCAGGTACGTGCGCGGGGGCAGCGCTGGTGGCATGGCGCTCTGGGCGG
This sequence comes from Effrenium voratum, assembly GCA_963377175.1. Classification (NCBI taxonomy): domain Eukaryota; class Dinophyceae; order Suessiales; family Symbiodiniaceae; genus Effrenium; species Effrenium voratum. The sequence continues at coordinate 636,824 of CAUJNA010003396.1, read as the reverse complement.
GCCTGGCCTGCGTGGGGCTGAACGCCGACGTGAAGTTCCTGTGCTGGGAGACTTCCGGCAGTTGCCGGCCGTGCTGGACTCCTGGGCCGGGCGGCCCATCAGCGCGCCGTTGGAGCACAGCCAGCTGATCCGCGACCTGGCCGGCGGGCACGGGCACGAGCTCACGGAGAACATGCGCTCCGACCCCGGCATCTTCAACTTCGTGAAGTGGCTGCGGGTCGGCGAGGAGGCGTGCCCCACGCTGGAGCAGGCCAAGGCGAGGCTGAAGGCCTCTCAGCCACAGCAAGCGCATGGCCGTCAACGCAGCGGCGAACCGGGCCCTGGCGCCGGAGGCCTCAAAGCTCTTGGAGCTGGAGACACAAGTCATCCACATAGATTTGGGGTGGTACGAATCGGTAAGCCAAACACAAAACAGCCCGCAGAGCATGAGGGTGTGGCCGGGGCTGCGCCTCATTGGGGCCGGGGGCAAGATACCCATGGCCGTGGCGGAAGTGGAGCCGGACGGAGTGAGGCTGGACAACGGCATGCGGCTGTGCTGCGGGCCACCCGGCCAACTCGGACGTTCTGGATCTCAAAGTCGGTGCTCAGCGTGACCCCCGCCGGGTGCGCCCCGGCGTTCTCGGACCACAGCGCAGTCGCGGCGTCCGCAAACTCAATTTCTATCACCAGGTTCAGCTGCGGCGGCAGCATCTTCCCGCAGCGCAGGATGCCCACCATGGTGGGGCGCAGCAGCACGTCCGCGTAGCCGCCCTGGTCCACCGCGCGGGCGATGCGCGGGTCGTTCACTTCGTCGAAACCCTCCATGGCCTTGTTGCGGTTGTACTCTCTGCCCTTCAGCAGGTCGTGCACGGCCACGGTGCGGCCGTAGGAGTTGATGTCGTCGCAGCGCTGGCCGTTGGCGAAGACCTGGACGCGCTGGACGAAGCAGGCGGGGTTGGGCGTGGCTGGGGCCAGCGGGTTGGTGCCGTCCGTGTTCCTGACGCGGAAGGCGATCTTGATGGACTCGAGGTTGATGAAGGACGTGCCGCTGGTCAGCGGGATGCGGCAGACCCTAGAGGTTGTGGGGGAGAACGAGCTCAGCGAGCTGGGGAAGTACTGCACGTCATGCTGCGCCGTCACGTAGCTGGTGTTGCTTGTTTTCAGCTTGTAGTCCAGGCTCTGCATCAGCTCATCCTGGGCTCCGGCGGTGACTGAGGAATAGCGTTTTTGTGCCCAAAACCGTGCAAAACGAGCTATTAGCCCAGGGTCTATATTGATATAGAGCCTGGGCTAATAGCATTTTTCAGCGCAAAACCGTGCAAAAGCTATTAGCCCGGTCCGTATGTGTATATAGCATTTTGTAGCGCAAAACCGTGCATTTTTTAAGCAGCCTCAATGTCTCGCGCCAGCTGGTCAAAGCTGGGCGGAGGCAGGCTCCGGCGTGACTGCCCGGAACTGGAGCTCGCCCGCGAGCTTGGCTGGGGCAGGGCCACGGGGTTCAGGCCCCCAGGAGAAGGGGCGTGGCGTGTTGTTGGACTGCGCCTGGACGCGGAAGCCGGATTGTGAGGAGGCGCGGCTGCTTGCGGGGCTGCCGGACGTGCTGCTGCCTGAGCGCAGCGTGAAGTGCTGAGGCTGAGTGGCGTCGTTCATGTTGTTGGCGGACCGGACGTCATCAATCATGGCCTGCCGGGTGGCCACCACTTCGGCTGCCTGTTCGACCATGCGGCCCACTACCAAGCGCCCGTCACCATCCTCATGCAGCAGGCGCGGGTACCACACAGCGACACTCATGAAACACGCAGTGGGGGATACACGAAGGCTGCTAGGGAGCACAAGGTTAGAAAGGCCATGTGCGCTGCGCACAAAGTCAGCTGGGGGTGGAAGGCGTGTTCCAGCGTGGGCGAGGTAGCCTATGCCAAGCAGGGCGGGATGGTCCGGCGCCGGCCGGGTGCCGGAGAGTTGCTCAGTCGCACGGGCCAAAAAGTCCTGTGGCACGAATAGGTCATTGAGGCCGTGTAAGGCGACTCGCTTCTGCCCTAGACGCTGGAGAACCTCACGAACTGGGTCATTTCGCGAGGCACCTCTGGTCTGGCGGTCATCGCTTTTTGCACGGTTTTGCATGCGGTTTGTTGCATGGCATGACATGACATGTGGAACAGCTTGCACGCTTTTTCGCACGGTTTTGCACGCGCACGTGGTTCAACCCCATGGAAGTGCTCCCCCCTGTTTTTTTCCTGTCAGGCTGCCGTACGTGTCAGGTCGGACATCCTGGAGAACTTCGCTGGGAGGCGGGGCTGTGCCGAGCGGGCGCTAGTAGTAGACGTGCCGAGCAGGCACTAGGCACGCTCACCACGCTTGGCAACTTCCTGGTGCGCTCCAACAGCCAGAGCTCCGTGGCCTCGGCCAGGTTTACGGTGGGAGGCTTCCAGCTGGAGGGCTGGAACATTGTGCGCACCTACACCCTGACGCCGGGGAGACGCTACTCCTTCGGTTGCCGGTGCCGGCTGGGCACGGCCTCCAACTTGGTGATGTACGTCAGCGCGGCCGACAACGACTACGTGGGCGTCACCGCACCTTCCTCGGCACGGCCTCGCAGGGTGTGTGGAGCACGGCGCGCCTGGACTTCTCGGTGCCGCCGGCGCGAAGCTGCACTTCGGAGCCTTCGGAGGCTTGATCCCCGGGCTGGTGCAGCAGTCGGGCAGATCAGGGCCAGCGCCTTCGAGGGAGAGTCGGTCTCCGTGACGGACCTGCTGGCCGACTCGCTGGCCCTCACAGGCTCGGCCACGCTGGACGGGCTCACCGCGCAGGGCAACGTAGGCTGCGACCAGCTGCTGTGCAACGACGTAAACTGCACGGACGTGTTCACGACGGGCGTGGACGCCTCAGGCGCCATTTCCTGCGCAGCGCTCACAGCCACCGGCACCGTCGCCGGAGCCACGCTGTCGTCCACAGGGGCCGTGTCAGGCAGCTCGTTGAGCATCACCGGCGCGGCCAGCGTGGGCCTGCTGAGCTCGGCCACCGGAATCACCGGCAGCACACTCACCATCAACAACACGGCCAACGCCGGGAACTTCACCACGGTGGGCGACGTGTCCACGGGGACGCTGACGGCCTCGGGCGCAGCACCGCGGCGAGCTTCGCAGCCACCGGGGCGGTCACGGGCGCCACGCTGACCATCACCGGGGCGGCCTCCGCGGGCCCGCTGGACTGCGAGAGCCTGGACTGCACCTTCACGGCCACGAGCGGCGGAGTGTCGACGGGCAGCGTGGTCTGCGGCGACGTGACGAGCTCGGGCACGGTCTCCGCGCCGCAGCTCTTCGCCTCCAACACGCTCACCGTGACCAACACCTCCGACTTCTCGGACGATCTCTTCCTGACGAAGAACTGGGCGGGCTGGAGCAAGCTGCAAGTGTCCAACAACAGCGCGGCCCCCGACAGCGGCCCGGAGCTGCGGCTGCTGGGCAACCAGAGCGCGCGGGTCTTCCTGGAGCGGGACGGCGGGGCGCACCAGTGCGAGCTCATCATGATCAACGACGAGGCGCTGGTGCAGACGAAGAGCCTCTCCACGCAGCTGTCCCTGACCACGAACCAGAGGAACCCCGGCTGCCTCGTGATCGCAGGCAACACGGGCAACGTGGTCTGCAACAGTGAAGACGGAGATGGCGGAGGCCGACGTGGCGGAGCTCCAGCAGCTTTGACTCCGTGGAGGCCAAGCAGTACAAGCGCCCGGACATGAACGAGGACCTGAGGCTGGGCTTCGCCTCGGACGACTTCGCAGGAACGAAGTGGAAGAATTTGACGGGCACCGCCGGTGGCGACGGCACGGAGATGGTTACTCTCGACTACTCTCACCTCACCAGCGTACTCTGGGGGGTGCGCAAGGGCTTCCAGGCCCGGCTGGACGCACTTGAAGCCTGGCAGGCAGCGGGGGCGCTGAGGGACCTGGCCGACGACTTCAACGTGCGGGACCCGCGGAAGCTGTACCAACTTGCGAGGCAGCGTGACCTCGACGTGACGCAGGCCATGGCCTTCGAGCGCTGAAGGCCGACGTGGGCCGGCAGGTGCAGGCGCCCCGGCCGCGCGCGCTGGGCAAGTCGGCCGCCGAGGGGCCGAACGACCGGCTGCAGGCCGACCTCATCGACTTCAGCCAGAACACGCGGGGGAAGACGAAGTACGGCCTGGTGGTAAGGAGGCTGCCGTGGAACCTCTGCAGAACAAGAACGCTGAGACGGTGGGCCACCAAGCGCGCCGCGTGGGAGCTGACGGGGGACGACGGGAACTTTGTGGTCACGACAGACCTGGGCAACGAGTTCGCCACGCTGGACCGGGAGCTGCCCGAAGCCGTGCACCGGACGAAGCGGCCCGAGGACCGCAACGCCATTGCCGTGGTGGACCGGGGCATCCAGACGCCGAAGAAGGACCTGGCCACGAGGGTGGCGCAAGGGCGGGCAGTGGAGCGACCGCTTTGAGCGGGCGGCCGGGGCCTACAACGCACGGCCCCACGAGACGGTGCACGGCGCGCCCGAGGATGATTATTCCCTTTCAAGGAAAGCGCTCGCATCATCAGTTCCATAAGCAAACGCGTTGCAAACTTCACCGGTACACCAAGTGAGGTTAAGGAAAACTCATCCCCAACAAACCATGACGGCGCCAGGCGAAGAAATGCAAATAGCGAATGCCTTCAAATATAAGGCAAATATAGAAGTATATATCACATCATTCTGATCTCATATTTGCAAGTGGGGCAAGCTCCTGGTCCGCCGTGCACCCCACATAGCACCACCAGGCAGCTCCGCCCCCCCACAACTGACAAAGGAAGAGCACACACTTCCCTGCGGAGTTGCGTCCCTTTCTTTTCAGTTGTCATGCAAATGGATCCTGAACGACGTGAAACGGAGCAGCAAACTGCTCGGCACCTCCGTTGGATTTTCCGAACATCCAACCTGGAAGGATCATCTGACACTTAGCTAAATGTTGGCACTCACAAACCAAGGCTCGACAACCTGTCTCGGCTTCCCAAGATGTGTAATCGGCCACCATGGTATTGTAGAGGTCAGTGTCAGCCCAGGCCGCTACCTATGCATTTGGGGCCCCCCTAATATCAAGCTCCCATGCATGAACAGCCACGAACACAGGTACCTTTCAGGTTGAGGGAAAAACTGGGTGTCAGCTATTACGGGCCGACCAATGCAACCCTTGCCATACGCCAGTCCGAAGCAACATGACGTTCGGGAGTTACTGCCTTAGTCGCACTAGGCGCTGTGAATCTACGTCCGATGTACCTGGTGGCGCAAGGGCAACCCATCAAAACGAAAGGTTCAAACCCCAGCATCCTTCCCCTCAAAATCTCAGCTATGTCGAAGGCAGGGAGTCCCGGTTGAGCTCCAGCTGGAGCTCTGCGGCCAGATCCTATGGCTCACCCATACGACATCATTGGAGAAAGTCCTCGAGGTCGAAGCCCCAGAGTTCGAGCTCCGCTGTCCAAGGGAGATGCCTTGTCACCATCTCCGCATTGCGATGTTCCACAATTTGAAACGGAGTGGTTACCAAGTGACAATCCTCCAACTTTAATGCATTGGGTCCGTGCACCATTGTCCGCCCAGAATGTGGGCCCCACACCTCCCATCTATGCAGCCCCTGTCTTGTCTGCAACGCGGAACTGTTTGTAAGCGCTCTCCATGTCGTAGGCTCGAGCTCTTCCGAAAAACTGCCTGACTGCATGTTGTCTTGCCAAGCACCTACTCAGCAGTACAAGGAGGACCGAAGCAATGCAGTCCGTGTCCTGAGAGGAGCCGCCCTTGCCATCTACGCACGTGTTGCCGCCACTCGTCCAAGCGTTGGAGGGTCAGTTACCGCACCAGCTTTTAAGCATGGACTTACTGGCATTCTTCCACACAGCCTCGATGGACATGGACGGTGGTCTGAATCTTGATAAAAGACATACAGCCAAACCTACACCCGCCAAAAATTTAACAGCGATGGTGGTGTACAAAGATTCGCCCTCCCCTGAAGAAGTGCATCCCCAGCCCTGCTTGTAATCGAGAGGAAGGCCGAGTCCTCCTGTCCTCTGCACGTAGCGGCGTCGCCATCGAGAGAAAGTTAGAATCCACCTCCTCCTGCCCTTGAAAAACCCTAGCGCTGGACATAGCTGAGCCACAACGTCCTCCAATACTGCATGCACCACAGCAAGACAGATAGAATCCTCCTGCCCCTGGAAATCCCTAGCGCTGCACGTAGCTGAACCAAGGTGGAGTCCTCCTGCCCCTTGAAAATCCTAAGCGCTGCACGTAGCTGAGCCCCAACATCCACCAATACTGCACGCACCCCAGCATTCTACAACACAGAGTGGGTAGCTTACTCGCACTGTCCGCGCACGACATCCCAAGGATATCCGGGCACACCCACGTGACCTGTTCTACCTGGGTGTGCTCGATCAAAAATTTTTCAATGATGGTGGTGCACACAGCACAGATTCGCCCTCCCCTGAAGAAGTGCATCCCCAGCACTGCTTGTAATCGAGAGGAAGACCGAGTCCTCCTGTCCTCTGCGCGTGGCGGCATCGCCATCGAGAGAAAGTTAGAGTCCACCTCCTCCTGCCCCTGGAAAAAACCTAGCGCAGGACATAGCTGAGCCAAAACTTCCTCCAATACTGCGTGCGCCACAGCAAGACAGCCAGCCCCAGGAAATACCTAGCGCTGCACGTAGCTGAACCAAGGTAGAGTCCTCCTGCCCCTTGCAAAACCCAGCGATGCACGTAGCTGAACCCCAACATCCACCAATACTGCACGCGCCACAGCATTCTACAACACAGAGCGGGTAGCATACTCGCACTGTCCGCGCACGACATCCCAAGGATATCCGGGCACACCCACGTGACCTGTTCTACCTGGGTGTGTTCAATCCACTCCCCGCATTGTTCCGGTACCAGATGTCCAGTTCAAAAAACCACACTGCCAATGGTTCGCCCCGCAAAATTCCCTCGTTGCCAGAAGGCGAACAACAACTGCTGCCTTTTGGGGCGGCAGGCAACCCGGCCGCGTCGGCATGGGCTGAGCATTCCAAAACTGCAAGAATACAGTACGAACTGGTTGGCTCTTGAGGTTGGCGATGCAGGGCACACTGTATCAGGACCCAGTAGCGCGTGGAGAGCAGGTTCACAAAATGCGAATATCGACGTTGCTGGTCTGCTATGCAATGCGCATGGAAACTGCTCACACAATAGCTCTGGGTAATCAGCTCCTGTTGGCTTCTGTGGGCATAAAACCGCCAGTCCAACAGGAGGATTGCGACCGGAGCGGCCTGGGCGGCATTCAGTGATTCGGATCTACGGGTGCTACCCCGGCCCCTCGAGGTGTGACGCAATGCGGAGCCAGCGCACGCAACAACGCTGGCCATGCGGTCTTTGAAAATTTGAGAAGAAGGTACTCAGGCGATCACAGATCAAGTTGAAAAAGCGAAGTGAACTGTTCAGCACCTTGTCCACTGGTACAGCTTGCAATCCAAGGATTTCACAAGCTTGGACAAGCGTGTCGAACCTGCAGTAATTTGAAAAGAATCGGATGTCTGCGACACGATAGCAGCCGGGCAAGCAACGGGTCCCTCGCATGGCGATGCAAACGAGGACTCGATGCACTTGCCCCATTAGGTAGGAAACACTCCTGACGTGGCTGGCTATGCTCATGGGCACGGCTCCCACGTCCTTTTTGTTCCTCACCCACTGCACCGTGCTCTGTGAAAAACGATTGCCCTATGTCCCTCAAGGGCGAGCGACTCCTGCGAATCGCCGAGGGCCCCGGCAACAGTCAGTTGTTCTTTTGAGCTGTGCTTGCCGGTGTACCCTCCCAGGGACCCTCGACCACTGTCGAAGAAATAATAGACCACATGCGTAATGCTGCCCCTTCCCTACCCGCTGCGTTGCAAGCCATGCAGGTGCCGGCCATTGGCGCCCTCCGCAGCGCCAGTCCAGCCAAGGCTTCCGCCTCCAGGCTGACTGTTGAGTTTGGTGGGGTCGGTCAGGTTTCGCCATCCGCCGCTTCGACATCATGGACCGCAGGGCAGTGTCTATGGCCCCACCTCTCTCCCCGTGGACTGGATTGAGGACGAGTGCTTCCGCTGCGACAGGCTGCAGTGCCTCAGGTCCAGCAGGGTGTTGCTTACCCTCGCGTTCTGCCGGAACGCCTGGCCGAGGTTGTTTGCCAGCGATTCCGCTTGGCATGTTGCTGATGCCACGGCGGCCAAGCGTGCCAGTAACTTCCAAGCACAGACATATGCCTGCAGCCTGTATCAACCTGATACCGCGTTCCTCGTGGGGTGCGCCATGCTGGCTGGCTTGATCGCGAATCGTGGAGCCTTACTGCGCGGCTTTTCCGCCGGCTCTTCATTCGTGTTCTGCTGCAGCCATCGTGTGGAGACATATCCTCCCCGAGACTCCCGACTTCACCTGCGCATCGGGGAGGTCGAGCAAAGTGGGGTCCGCAATGCGCTGAAGGCGAATGGAATCGGTCTCCTTGCCCTCGTTGATGACTGCTACTCATTTGGTCCTAGGGGTCATAACTACAGCCATCTTGTGCGAGTGTTGGATGCAGCTGGGCCTGAACTCTTTGGCATGTGCCTCAATGGCGGCGGCATGTACGCACTTTAACCTAGATTTGATGTGCGGTTGGCTGACTACCTTCAGCAATTTGCCTTAGCCCTGGCGTGCCAGGATCCTGACGCGCTCATGCGGGCCACCGCATCTGAGCACATCCCCTCTGAAGCCTCCTGGTTAGCCGACTTGGCGGGGGACTGCCCCCTTCTTCTTGAGATGAAGGCAGACCCCAACGACGCTGCTGACGCCTTCGTGCAACGATCCTTGCGGGGCTCATGGACATTAGAGCATTTAAGGCCACCGCCCTTGGCTGTGCTGTTTCTGGGTACGTCCAGCAACGTTTGGTGCAGCTCCCAGTTGCCCAGACACTGGACTTCCTATGGTTCCAGGCCCTTGCCAGCGTGTCTGCCCTCCGCAACGCCAATGATCCCCCAGCTGTGTGGCGCCATTTTGCGTTCAAAGATAGTGTGACGGCTTGGGGTAAACATTACAATGCCATCCACCCAGGCATCAACATGTTTTCTGTCCATTTTGCCAATCCGGCCCCATGGTGTCAGCATGTGATCGGGCAGAGCCGACGCATCGAGACCAACCTCCCTGATGGTACTGAGGTCTCCTTAGGTTGCATGATATGATGGAGCTGTCAAGTACATTAAGGGCTTTGCATTTGAAGCCCGGGCCTCAGCGCCCAGCAGGCCAGAGGCGCCCAGACAAGCATACGCGAGGCGGGTACTTGTGGTGCTGTCTCCTGAGCAGCGCGACACAAGGACCCCTTGATCACTTATCTTGATTTGGTCGATGAACGCGGCTTCACACTCCTGCCTGAACTCAGCTCTATCCGGCCGACAAAGCATGGAGTCAGCGTGTGGCATTTCCTGCTTAGTGTGCGCTCGGATTGCATCCCTTCCATTCTGGGGCTGCCTTCAGGGGACGCCTACCGCGGTCGCCTAGCCCCACGCACTGACTTCATTGAACATGCTAGGAACATTGAGCAGGCGGACCTACTTGCCAAGGCCCTGCGCACCCCACTTGGTTACACTTGGACCAGCTTCAGGCACCTTGTGCGTGCCCCTCCCACGCCGGCCGAGCGGGCCGACCTGCAACTCATGACTCTTTCCCTAGAGACGTCTTGGCAGGGCGGAAATGCGCAGGGCTGGCATCGACTCCTACAGTGTGGCCCAACGTACTTGCTTGCAGTGCTACGCCTCAGTGTTGGCCCTGACGGCCATTTCCTTAGTGTCCTACTTGGCATTTATCATGCCTTGGCCACCCAACGAACAAGGCAGACCAGTCGGCCTTCGACGTGCTGGAGGGCGTGGTGGCCACTAAGAGCACCCCGGACGGCGTGGACCTGAAGCTGTCCAACTACAGCACCACGGCGGCCATGAACGGCTCCATCGCCTCGGCCAACAACGCCACGCTGGCCACGGTGGCCGCCAACTACGGCCTCAAGACGGTGGTGGACCAGCACTCCCTAGACATAGCGGCGAGGCTGGAGGTAGGGCCAACGCTCTCCTGGGGGCCGTCACCGCCGCGGCGCTGGCCTCCGAGCTCGCAAGCCGAGACGCCTCCATCTCGGGGCTGCTCCAAGGCGGACGCCAGCGCTGACAGCGTACGCCCTGCTCTCGGCCGTCGACACTCCTCTGAGGTGGACTCTAAGATAGCGGCAGCCCTCCTAAACACGGCAGCCCTGGACGCCACCCTCGCCGGCAAGGCGGACGCCAGCGCTGGCCGCCCTGCTCTCCACGGTGGACGGGTTGGACACGCCGCTGGAGGTAGACACCAAGATAGCAAATGCCCTGCTGGGTCTCGCCACCGAGGCCTTCGTCGCAGCGCAGCTTGCTAGCCGGGACGCCAGCATCACGGCGCTCCAGGGGGCCAAGGCCGACGCGACGCTGCTGGCCTCATACGCCACGAACGCCGCGCTCTCGGCCAGCGAGACCGCGCTCCAGAGCGCCCTCGACGCAATCCTCGCGGAGCTCGCCGCCCTGCAGCTTTCCGGCAGCGGCGGAGTTGTTAACGCGCCGGCCTGGGCGGGCTTCACAACTTGGGAGCTCATTCGCGGAAGCAACGTCGTTCGCAACCTGCATCTGGAGGCTCCTCTCTCTGCTGCGCTGGCCAACGGCGACGACACGCTGAGCATCACGGCAGACTGCTACTCCGTCGCAGCGGCGGACGCGGCCCTTGCGGCTGCGCTGCTGGCCTACTACACCTCCTCACAAGTGGACACTCTGTTGGGAGACTACCGCACCGGAACGGCGCAGGACGCGGAGACGGCCGGGGCCATCACAGCCGCACTGCTGGCTTACTACACCTCGGCGCAGGTAGACGCGCTGTTGGGAGACTACCGCACGGCGAGCGCGCAGGACACGCAGACGCAGGCGGCCATCACGGGCACGCTGCTGGCCTACCGGACGGGCCCGGGCCAGGACGTGTTCACAACCAACCAAATCACCTCGGCGCTGGTGGTGTACCGCTCAGCCGTATGTGCTATATGGACGCCAACCCGCTGAACCTCCACTCTCCCCCAGCTCCATGCTATATGTACTATGTGCTATACACTTATTCTGTACGCGCGAAAAATCTGTACTATATGTGCTATATGGCCCTATATAGCACATGTAGTACATATAGCATGGAGCTGGGGGAGAGTGAAGGTTCAGCGGGTTGGGGGCCATATAGCACATATAGCACATATAGCATGGAGCTGGGACACAGCGGGTTGGGGGTCATAGAGTACGTATAGTACGTATAGCATGGAGCTGGGACACTGTGGGGTTCAGCGGGTTGGGGGTCACCCTTCCGCTGGTTGGCTTTTCCACGCGTCCCGCAGTCGCAGCGCGTCGCCCAACTGTGCGTCTTTGGGCAAGGCGGCCTCACGAGCGTGCCCTGACAGCGCGTCGTTCCTGACAGCGCGGGATGCGGCGTGCCCGGCAGAAAGGGCGCAGTGTGCGCGCTCGCCTGCCACCTGCCAGAGCGGCAGCAGGGGGCTTGCAACGATCGGTTTCTGTCTCTGTACGGAATGCGTTCGGTCGGGCTTCTGCCTGGTCTGTGCCCTCAAAAGGCAGGCCCCCGGGGCTGTGTCGCGAATTACTGGCCGTTGTACAACGCCCTCAAACTCTCCGCCATGGAGATCGCCTTGTCGGACCCGAACTTTGGCTTCTCGCGCACAGAGTCCTTGACACACTGCGCCGTCACTTCCACGAGGATGCAGCGCTTCAGCACCGCGCGCGTGTCCGCGTCAAAGACCTTGTCAAGCGGGCGAGCGCGCCGCTCAAACCCTTCGAGCATGAGGTCCGGAGGGCAAATCTTCGCCATGCCGTCCAAGTTGTGGTGGAGTTTCGCCAGGTCCTGCACCGCGATGATCCTGAACGTCTCCGCAGCCTTCACGTCGTTGTAGCGACATTTGATGGTCGCTGGCAAGTCGACAGACCGAGGAGATGCTTCAGCGTGCCCACTCCCCCGCCTTGGGCGCCGATGTTGCTGCTGCTGATCTGAAGCTCGTCCAGGAGCTTGTCACGCAGGAGGTTGCGCTCGACCGCGGATCGCAGCATGTCCGGGCCGGACACCATGACGAACTCGTCCAGACCCGCGTCGCGGGCTACCATGGCTGCCAGGCAACTTGCCAGGGGAGCTTTCCCCTTGCCACTGTCTCCGTAGAAGATCAAGGTCGTCGCGAGCTCGCCCGTAGGCCTCGAAACTGGGGTGTGGTTAGCTGGTTGCCAGGTTGCTGGGTTTCTGGGGTTCTCGGGTTGGTTGTCTATCCAATGATACCACGATATCTTTCTTTGCCTTATCATAAAGCTTAACCATGTCACATGATAATATGTCATCAGATCATACTACCATTTCATACCACCACTAACATGTCTCCAAACATGTCGCATCATTTCATACCATATCGTATCGTATTATTACAACATATCACATCATTTTGTTTCATATAACGTCATATAACACTGTATCATATCATATAACAGTTATAAGATTTACATTTATCATGTCATTATAATTTCTCATCAGGTCATGCCTTTTTCCACGCCTAGTGCGCGAACGACTGACAAACACCTAGAGCTAAACCTAAGAACGCATGACGGCATGATCGCAGCGGGTTGGGCATATGTTCAAAGCACATGCCCCCTCGTCTAGCCAGCGCCAGCTGCTTCAGCCAGCTCAACGTAATAAGGAAACCTCTCTCATACCAAGCGAACGCGCGTCTTTCCCAGTTTGCCTTGTTGCCTGCTTCAGGCTTTGGAGTGTCCGGCATGTCATCCGTCTTGCGCAACTTGTAGTAGATGTAATCCTCCGTCTTCCTTGTTCCTTCAATCATGCGAAGCCGCTTGGTCAAGTGATGCTCAGTAACTTCACCGCTGTGCGACATGCAGGGCAGGAACTACAGAAGCCACTGTATAAGCTAAGTAAGCTGCGCAAGCAAAATAGCTGCAGGCAGGGGAAGCGCTACGGGCCTGCTATTCCACAAAGGGAAAAGAAACAGTGGAGACAATTCTGTACTTTTGATGTTGTCATACCACAAATGGAAGAGAAGCAGTGGAGATCCAGATTTTTGCTGGTTGTTTTAGTCATTGCCCATGTCATGGAAAACAGTGACAACTCGTACTTCTGACGCTTGTTGTTTCTGGTGTCACGAACCGCGTTGAGTGATGTGTGTAATGAGGTTGCATGAGGGGAAAACATGCACCGACATGAGCCATGATGGGCTGGTTGGGTAGGTGGGAAAGCGGTTGGGATGGGAGTCCTCCTTTTGGGTTTCCCAGTCCGCCTTTGGTTCCTCTCGGTTTCCCAGTCCGCCTGGTAGGCGGACTGCCGGCAGTCCTCCTTGCAAGCTCTAGTTTGCAAGCCTTGAACAGGGTCATCCTGGACAAAACTCATACCAGGTAAAGCCCCAAAACAATTGGCCGCCCTTGCCAACAAGTTCAAGGTGCTTCCAGATTGGATGGTTTAAAGGGGGAGGGTTGAGCTTGGCTTGAATCGTCTGCAGCTGTTTGGCTTAGATTTCTGACATTCTGACATAGGTCCCTTTCAGCTTGTCAAGATCATGCCTAAGCAATGGCGAACAGGCTCAAAAGAAGCGCCGCAAAGGGCGCAACGTGCTCTCAACTCAAGGGTGGCGACTGCAGACCAAGCGTTGGCTGTTGCAGCTGATGCAGGAAACAAGCACGCGTTGGCTGACGCAGCTGGCGCAGGGCGCAGAAGCAGAAAGAGAAAAGTGCCAAAAGTTGCAGGTCAAAGCACGCATCAGAAGAATCAAGCTCCCAAGGCAAAGGGCGCGCTGGCTGCCGCAGCTGGCGCCAAAAGCAACAGGCGTCGCGTGACAATGAAGAAGAAGAGCAAGAAGCAAACACAAAAGAATATGAAAAAAATGCCATTGGCCAGGCAGATCCTTTGGAAGGGCAGGCGTGGCAAGCGTGGCTTGCTCATGTGAAGAACAAGGGGCCAACATGGCTTTATGTGGCACTGACATGCAGTCATTTGCTTTGCTGTCGCATCACCGAAGTCCTGCGTTTGAAAGCCAAAGACTTTGATTTTGAACACAAGGTTGTTGCCATCTCTTCCCTGAAAGGGCAAGCAGCAATTACAAAGACAATGAGCTGTGCAGCCTTTTCCACCTTCAACCGCTTCAAAGATGAGGGCATCAGTGTGCAACGTGTTCGGGGGTTTGGCTGTAGAGGCAGAATGAATGTTCGGGGCATGAAACAAAATTGCTACAATATCGCGCGGATTGCGTGTGTGTGTGTGGCTGTCTGGTAGCGAAGGCCTGCAAGTTCACGCGCCCTGTCGGGGGAAATTGCGCGCTGCCATAAAAAAAGGGTGGCGCAAATTTTGCCAGAATACCTGTGGAGGGATTTTGTTACCTGCCGGGAGATGTTGTTACCTGCCGGGAGATGTTGTTACCAACGTACTTGTGGGGGATTTTGCTGCCAAAGTACCTGTGGGGGGATTTTGTTACCGAAGAACCTGTGAGGGGAGGGGATGCTGTTTACCAAAGTACCTGTGGGGGGAATTTGTCTGTGGAGACTTTGTTACCAAAATACCTGTGGGGGGATTTTGTTACCAAAGAACCTGTAGTGGGATTTTGTTACCAAAGTACTTGTGGGGGGATTTTGTTGCCAAAGTACCTGTGGTGGGATTTTGTTACCAAAGTACCTGTGGGGGGATTTGTTACCAAAATACCCGTGGGTGGGTCAGGGAATCTTGAACTGTTGCGCCCTAAGGCAAACTGTTTCTTGGGTGGATTTGTGGGGTCGCTGCATGGGGCAATGCTGCCCAGCAGCACTTGCGGAGCGCAACCGCTTAACGTCACTGGTGGGGCGCAACCGCTTATAAGCGATGGGCCACAAAAATCTGAACAGGAAAAAACGTTCCTGGCTGTTCAGATTTTCCGGGCGCAACCCCTTAACACGCGCAACCGCTTAGCCAAATGTCAGCCTTGCTCTGTTCACTTTGACTCAAAAATCCGCGGCAAAAGTAAACACAGTTGCACGTGCCAGCCTGTTTACTTACCCTTGCGGAAATGCAGGTCAAAGTAAACACTTCAGAACGTCCAAGCTTGTCCCCTACCCCCAGACTTGTTTTGCTACATGTTTCATTGCGGGGCCCTAAGGGAGTAGCCTTGAGAAAGGGGCTGTTCAAATAAGGCGCGGAAAACACAAGACAACTGAACAGTCGTGCACGTGCAAATGTGTTTACTTGCCTCTGCGGATCTGCGGGTTCATCTGAACAAAAACTACAAAAACTCTGATCTGGCTGCTGCTTCTGTCGTTGGATAAGAGGTTGCCAACCCCATGCCATCAATAGTTCGCGCAGACGCAGTGCGGCGCCTTCCATCAAACAAAATCATGTGTCAAGCCACTGGAAAATGTAAGCCGATTAAGGGCTGCCGAGCCCGCTGTACAGCTCAGATTCTGTCAAAAATAACATGTGCAGCCTTTTGTTTTCAGACCTAGCTGCGCCGCAATCTGTGACAAGCTCGCTCAAGGCTTGCAGCTGCCACTTGCAGTCTGTGCGGCACAAAACTTGATGAATGTGCGAGCACAGGTCAAGGAGCTCATTCGTGAACGCAAAACTGAAATGCACAAAACGCTTGATCGAGATTGCCTGGTGGAAAGCCACTGCAGCACCTGCAGCCCCTGTAGACAGAAGGTGTTACTTTGTGATCATGGAAGCGCCCAGCTAGAAACCACACGACTTTAGGGGGGTCAGCAGGGTCTGCAACCACAAATGCGTCAGCGTCAGCCATCTCTGTGACCAGGTCAGCGTTGACTTTGCAGCACTCCTCACGGGTAAGGGGCGCTACTGCGAACACCTGTTGCCTGCGTGACGGCTGCAAGGGCGTGTTCGAGTGAAGAGCCTGCCGCTTCGCATCTGCTCGGCGGAGTTTTTGGTTGGCTGCCAGTGCCTTCACATGCCCATCGACAGCATGGATAAGATCATCCCCGATCTCGTTTGCGAGGGCAGCTTCAACCTTTGCAAGTTGCAGCTTCCGCTCATTGAAGGCAATTTCCTTGCATTGGGCTTCATTCAACTCAGTTTCTGGGTCAGCTGCATCAGCCAGCCCGTGTTGGCCCTTTGACGCAGCAGTTTCCACAATCAATCTAGAAGCCGCCGACACGGCCTGGATGAAGATTCTCCCTGACGCGCCTCACCGCAACACAGCCAACCTACAAGGACCTACAACAACGAAGAATAATAGTGAACTCGATCTTGCAAACAACGTGCGCATGCGCGCGCGCTGATGCCAAGCCACCTTCTTTCGTGGAACTCCAGCATCGATGCGAACCGTTTTCCGCTGACGAGGACGGCCAAAGTGCCTCACCCAAACCCGAATTGCAGCAGGGACGAGTTCTTCCTTCAAGTGGGGGGCGGTTTGCAGAACGATCACATTCTCCTCTCTGTCGAGAAACTCATCATTACATTGCCCTCCTCTTAGGGCCGATGTTTTCGAGAAGTTTCTCTCCACATCGCAGGTGGATGCAACCCACGCCCCGTACCTAATGAGAACAATGGTCAACTCGTCCGCCGTGTTGCCCTTCCGACCTTTGCCAAGTCTGCTGATTGCTTCGCGCCAGCTGGCAATGGTAGTGCCCTTGCTTCGAGCGTAATGCTCTGCAGCATATGGCTCATGACGATGAAACTGCTCAATCAATCTTTGCTCACAAATGCCAAAAACCCGCGCTAGGCGTGACAAGCCTTCATTCTGCCCTTCTGACCGCCTTTGGTCATGAAGGTCACTCCTTCCGCTCCGAGGGCGAACACATGGAAGGAATGCAAAATAATCACGCTCAGGAGTACCAGCCTGGTAGGCGGACTGGGGCGATGGAAAGGCGGACTGGGAAACCCAAAAGGAGGAATTTGAGGCACCAAAGGCGGACTGGGAAACCCAAAAGGAGGACTTCCATCCCAACCACTTTCCCACCTACCCAACCAATCCATCATGGCTCATGTCGGTGCATGTTTTCCCCTCATGCAACCTCATTACAGACATCACTCAACGCGGTTCGTGACACCAGAAACAACAAGCGTCAGAAGTACGAGTTGTCACTGTTTTCCATGACATGGACAATGACTAAAACAACCAGCAAAAATCTGGATCTCCGCTGCTTCTCTTCCATTTGTGGTATGACAACATCAAAAGTACAGAATTGTCTCCACTGTTTCTTTTCCCTTTGTGGAATAGCAGGCCCGTAGCGCTTCCCTTCCTGCCTGCAGCTATTTTGCTCGCGCAGCTTACTTAGCTTATGCAGTGGCTTCTGTAGTTCCTGCCCTGCATGTCGCACAGCGGTAAAGTTACTCGATTACATCTACTACAAGTTGCGCAAGACGGATGACATGCCGGACACTCCAAAGCCTGAAGCAGGCAACAAGGCAAACTGGGAAAGACGCGCGTTCGCTTGGAAAAGTGCTATGAGAGAGGTTTCCTTATTACGTTGAGCTGGCTGAAGCAGCTGGCGCTGGCTAGACGAGGGGGCATGTGCTTTGAACATATGCCCAACCCGCTGCGATCATGCAGTCATGCGTTCTTAGGTTTAGCTCTAGGTGTTTGTCAGTCGTTCGCGCACTAGGCGTGGAAAAAGGCGTGACCTGATGATAAATGATAATGACATGATAATAAATGTAAATCTTATAACTGTCGTATGATATGATACAGTGTTATATGATGTTGTGTGAAACAAAATGATGTGATATGTTGTAATAATACGATACGATATGGTATGAAAGGATGCGACATGTTTGGAGACATGTTTGGACATGGTGTGGAGTGGTGGTATGAAATGGTAATATGATCTGATGACATATTATCATGTGACATGGTTAAGCTTTATGACAAGGCAAAGTAAGATATCGTGGTATCATTGGATAGACAACCAGAAAAAGGAGCAACCCAAGAAGCCCAACCTGGCAACCAGCTAACCGCACCCCAGGAAAAAGTCCAGTGGCTGCTTCTGGTGGACCTCGGGGTTGTACCACCAGCAGTTCACGGTGGTCTCGTTGATGACGAAGTCGGTCATCTGAAGTTGGCGATGGCGCGACACCAGCAGGCTCTCCACTTGCAACTGGTCGTCATGGTCCCCTTCTGCTCCAAGCAATTGGCCATCAGCTTCACGACATCGTGAAGCTTCCCCTTGCCAAGCTTGTAGAGGTGGGTGGACGGTCATGGCCAAGCTCAGCGTGAACGCGATGATAGGCCTGTGGGCGTGCAGCCTCCGTGCTACAGCGTGCGCAGCAGCAGCAGCGAGCTGGACGGCGCGGGCGCGGACTTCTCTCAGGCCTTCGCCTACGAGGATGGTGCGGGACTTCGTCTACGCCAGGAGGCTGCTGAGCAACGGCACCTACCGCCCCATCCATGACACGGTCCTGGACTGCATGGTGGCCAAGGCCCGGCGCATCCTGGACGCGCCGCTGGCGCAGGTGAAGACGGATTGCCTGCTGACGCAGCGGCTGCCGAAGCGCTTCACGGCAGCACGTAGGCGCCTCGGCCCCGCCTCAAGGCCAAGACACGGCTTCCGTCATCCGTGTCCCGGGCCCTCGATCCGGCCTCGACCGCCTTCCTGATATGCTCCCGCTGCCTCGCCCAGGATGCCATTGTTGTCGATTGCTTTTCTTAGGCCGGCCGACCAAGGTGGCCGCCCCGGCCCTGAGTGTTCCAGTTCTGTGGGTTCCAAACGGGTCTCTGCGGGCGCGTTCTTTTGCGTCGGGGATCCACTGCCTTTTTCTCACGGTTTTCACGTTGTCGGTCGTGGTTGGACTTGAGCCTTGTGAAGGCGAGATTCGGCTTGCTGCAGCCTTTTCGGGCATTTCTTCTTGATCCGGGGCGGGGGGCGTGGGTGCAAGTCGCGTTTTGCCCGGGCCTTTGTCCGTGCTGTCAATCCGACTTGGTGAGGCCATGTGGAGTTGAGAATGTTTTTCCTTGTTTCGCCGCCACCCGTGCTAGGCTCTGCTCGACCTCAAAATCAGCTGCCTGGGCCTTGAGTGGACTGCGCTTCTTTTTGTTTGGAAGTGGCCCCGGCTTGCATTTGCGAGGGACACCGTTTCTCTTGAGGTTGAACGGGTGTTTGAAGTTTGCTGGATTGCAGGTGGTCGACCTGTTCCCGTCCAAGACTATTCCTAGAGAACGCGGTGCGAGCCATGTGTGTTTGTCAAGTGTTGGGTTGCCCTTGGGGTTGGTGGTAGGGGTTGGTGCTGGCGCGCTGGTGATGTTTTTGCTTGGATAGTGCTCGGGTGGCTATAACTCCCGAGCCCCCGGGGAAAACCCCCTAGGGCGCAATGCCGCACCCAAATTTTCTGAGCTTTTTCGTTTCCAGGGTTCCCGGAGGCTGTTTTTTTCCGAGCCCCAGCGGTGCTCCCAGGCACCACCCCTCCCTTACTTTCTGTCGTTTTCGGATTTTCGATTTTCGCCCTTGTCACCGGTTTGGGTGATGCGGCGATGCCGTGATGTGGGATTCCTGTCAATCTGATGCCGGTGATGCGATCGTCGTTGGTGCTCCTGGGCACTACCCCTCCTATGGTTTTCCAATTTTCAGTTGTCCGCTTCGCCGTTTTGGATGGGGCATGAAGAGTTGTGATGTGTGAGCTTCTCGGCCGAGGCAGCTACGGCAAACACCGTTTCACCTGGCGTTGCGCAATAAGCAGGGACGTTTCGTTACACCGCAGCTTTGCTTGACTTTCCAGGATTAGCAGTCAGCAGTGTGGGGAAAGAGCCCTTGCGTCACTTTGCTCAGCCAGTGTCACCTGCCAGCATGATTTGGAACGCTTCAAGCATGACAGTCTTTGGTGCAAGTAGCCTTGCCGTTCTTCAACTTGCAGTTGCCGTGCAATCCCAGCCCCTCCCCCAGGCCGCAGCTTCATGTGAACCCGTCAAGGCCTGGAGAGGCTGTAAGGGGACTGGAAAAATGGAAGAGTTGGAGGGCCCAGTACACGTGAATTCGTGAAAATCCGAAGCACCCAACACACGTGAATTCGTGAAAATCCGAAGCGCCCAATACACGTGAATTCGTGAAAATCCGAAGCACCCAATACACGTGAATTCGTGAAAATCCGAAGCACCCAATACACGTGAATTCGTGAAAATCCGAAGCACCCAATACACGTGAATTCGTGAAAATCCGATGGCGCGCCCGCGCAGAAAAGCTGCGGGCAGCTGCCTGCTCGCATGAGTTTCTGCAGTCTATTGCCACGCGCCTGCTGCCTGTCCGCAGCATTTTTTGCTCGCAGCCAGCGAAAGTAAAGCTGCGATGAAGCGGCCAGCGACAAGAGGCGGGGTCGCCGGGGCAGCGGCGAGCGGGGGACAGGCGATGCAAAAGCAAGGCCAGCGCACGCAGAAGAAGCCAGCAGCGGCGCAGAACCAGAAGCTTCCCGAGCCGTTGCGTCGCCGCGTGGACTGGAGCCGAGCGACGGCCGCGCAGCTGCTGGAGTGCCGCGAAGACTATCAGGACGCGAAGGCTTACAATGCGGGGCATGGCCACGGCGTGCCAAGTTACAGGGAGTACGCTCGCAGCCACTTCTTGGCCACGCAGCGCGCCCAAGACCTCGAGCCCAAAGCCTTGCGGCAGAACTTAGCTGGGCGCGGCCAGCCGTGAGACTGTAGAGCTTTTTCTCCTGCGGGGCAAGCCGAAGGCCAGCCTCTCTGCGCAGAGTGTCCGTGGCTCCAAAGGAAAACAATGTGTTGGCCACAGACACAAACGACCGAGGTCTCTTCACGTGCTGCGTGACCCGCTGCGTGTCTCTTTCAGGGTGCCACAGCGCAGTTCTTGAGCCATGAGCGACTTTCCCGAGCTCGACCTCCAAGCGTGCTCGCAAAGAGAGTTGCTGGTGCTCTGCCAAGCCGCGCGGCTTCGACTATTCCGGGGGTATCGCATGCATGCGGGCAACAGCACGGACGGCTCCCCGAGCGAAAAAAGATTCCGGCTTGTGTACAGCACCATCTGCAAAGACAGAACCTACGTCGTGAGCCACCTGGAGGAAGAGATCTACCGGATGCTCCTGAGAAACATCAGCGCCATGTCGCAGGACCGCGTGGAGTTTCGTCGCATGTGTGACGACGTCCGCGCGGAGCTGGACTGGATCGACCCTGTGCCCCCATTTGACCCCGATGAGAGGCGATTCGCCTAGGTGAGCGGCCAGCGAGTGTGCGAGCCGTGCGAGGAATTCTGCCAGCCAGTTCTGCTACTGCACACACGAAGCACACACCCTCCCTACACACCCCCCACACACCCCCCACACACCCCCAGGCTTGTGCCGGAGACTTTGAGCTTTGCTAGGGCATGTTCTTTGGAAGTCATCCGGGCTAAAGCCGCCCGCGTGCGCGAGCCTCCCGCGCAGTGGAGCTACAAAAAGGTGCTTTGCCAGGCAATAGCAACGTCACGCTATTCGCGGGTCTGAATCTTGGACGAGCGGATTCGGTTAGACGAGGTGCCACTCGGGGGCAAGCCGAAGGCCAGCCCGGCCAGCCCTCGAGCATCGTGGGCAGTGGAGCTACAAAAAGGTGCTTTGCCAGGCAATAGCAACGTCACGCTATTCGCGGGTCTGAATCTTGGACAAGCGGATTCGGTTGGACGGGGAGTGCTGCTAGCCGAGTTTCTGTTGAGTAGGTCAGCACAAAGCAAAGCCGAGCACCGACCCGAGCATCTTTTTCTTTGCAGGCCAGCCACGAAGCAAGTCCAACCACCGATCCCGCGCGAGTTGCGTTCTCGTTCACATGATTCAGACCCGCGAATAGTGCGGCGTTACTTCTTTGTGATTCAGGCAAGCGAGAGAGCGGCGGATCATATTGTATGTGTGACTTGCCTGCAGCATTGTTGTGTCGTAGCAAGGCGTGCGACGCCATTCCGCGGGATGGGGCGCCGCAGCAAAAGGCCGAAAATGGACGACCCAACACAGTATATCTTCGTGGAGATATCGCCTTGTATAGTGTCTGAGTATTACAGCAAGGTGCGCGAGCGACTGGGCTTGTCGCCCGAGTGGCTCACGCAGCTTAGCAGCTGCCTGAGCTGTAGCAAGATGCGAGGCCTCTACAGAGGGCCCGAGGATGAGACGGAGTTTCGACGACTGGGCATGTGCGAGGCACGCAGACACATTTTGGAAGACCCATCGATTAGCCTGTATGTGAAGTGGGCGCAATGCACATGCCTGACCTACTCTGGACTACAGATGGCCGAGCGGCTGGTTATTTTGAGCCAGGTGCGAGGCGCGACGCACGGCAACGCTGCCCAGCTGGCCGACATGGTGCGCGTGTCGACAGGACAGCGTGAGTTGCTGCAGCCTTTCGTTGGACACAGGCCAGACCCCAGCCGTTGGCAGTGATGGCTTCCTGATTTAGCGGAGTACGAAGCGTGCAGAGTTTGAAGCGTGGAAAGAGTGAGAGGGCCTTGCGTCATGCGAATGCGAATCAGGGGCAGGCCTATTGAGAGTGACATGGCGCATGTAAAATCTTTTTGCTCGTTCGTGGCTAGGATTTTTGTGGCTCAAAGCATGGAGGAAGCTTTTGCAGCCAAGTATGTGCTCGCGCTGTCCGACAGCACCGGCAACGGATATGCTGAGTACGGCTCCAATGTGGTGAAGATGTCGTCCAGCGAAACAAAGCATGTGGTGATTCTCGGCCGTGGCGCAAGTTTGATTCATGCCTCCAAAGGCAACAGGCATATGTCTATCTTGAAGAAGCTTGTCTGCACCTGGGCTGGCATCGCCGACTCGTACTACGAGACGAAATGCCGTGATCAGCTCTTGCGCAAGCGCGTTGGGCTGAGCGTGGTCCCTGCGCGTGACGCTGTGCGTGTCGACCAAGAGGGCAAGTTTACCCCTTTACATCAGGCGCGATGCGCCTGGCGAGTGAAAGAGTCCATCAGGTCCATGGAGAAAGCCTGGTTTGAGAGGACGGCGTGCCTTTGTTCACCCCGCTCGGCATCGGCAGTGGCTTGCACTTCTGGGGATCCATGGAGCGCAAAAAGGAGATTTTCAACGACCTGATGGAGCGAGTGGCCCGAGCCCGCGTCCGCGGAGCTTTACATCCTCGTGTGCGCGGGGTGGAACTTGGTGCCAGGCCCGTGTGTGGATGCTGGCGCGGCTGAGAGGAAGATGGCCAGGCTGCACGCGGAGCAGCAGCTATTGACGTTGCTGCAGACAGAGGCAGTGACATTTCGGGATGTGCTGCAGATGTGTTATCTGTGGTCGGATGTGCCGCTGACTGCCAACCTATGGTCGCAGCTCGCGTGCTGCTCCTCTCCGCTTTGGTGGCTTTCGAGGCGCGTGATCCAAGACTGCGGCTGCTCGGCGGAGATCTTCTGCCCTGGATTCTACCGGGAGTTCGCAGGCGAGGAAGAGCAGTGGCAGTTCCTGCAGTGGAGGCTTCCCATCTCCAGCCTCAGAGCAGCCCGCAAGGAGCCGGGTGCGATCGCTGCGCTGTGGCGACACATGGAGTTGTACCGCAGCGGCGGAGTTTACGTGTCTGGCAGCCAGAGCCTTGGAGTAGAGCTGGGTCTTTGGCTCCAGGACAAGCAGCGCGAGCTTGGGATTCAGGTGCAATGGGCCTGCTGGGAGCGAGCAATAGGAGAGAAATTCGAGGACTGGGGTGCTGCCGCGGGCGGCGTGTGCAATCCGCCCTTCCTGGTGGCCACGCTGCCCTCGTCGTCAACGAATCAGCCCCTCTTCCAGGCAGAGGGGCTTAGTGTGTGCCCCGCGCCACCCATTGATGGCCGAGCTGGCGCACCACGTGATCCACCCGGCAACGTCAGGATCGGGCGCAGCCTCCGCGAGCGCCTGCAGGATGAGATTTGCAGGTTTGACCGCAAGAGGCTGAGCCCAGGCTGGCACATCAGCAAGGCGTACGGCTACGTCTACCTCGTGGACTTGGTGGAGTTTCGCAGTCATGGCTTCGTGACCACTACTTGGCGGTCAGCAGAGTCGCCCGCCGCTGGCGCAGGGTTGGAGAGATGGTGCCAGCTCAGGTTTCCCTGCTCAGGACGAAGTCCGGAGAGAGGCTTAGTCCGGAGAGAGTCTTAGGAAGTCGTGTCAGGACGAAGTCCGGAGAGTGGTAGGACGCGAGCGGAATTGAGCCAAGCAGATTGCTCGCTCGCAATTCGCGAGATTGGAATTGAGCATCAGCACCTTTAGCCAGAGAGTCATGCTTGTGAGACCAAAGAAAAAACAGGCTTGCAGCGCGCGTGCGTCATTTGTTTGTCTTGCTTTGGCCAAGTAGGCTTGGCATCTTCGACTGCCTGAGTTATGGACTGCGTGGGTTGGCTCAGCCATTTATAGAGTGACATGGCGCATGTAAAATCTTTTTGTTCGTTCGTGGCCAGGATTTTTGTGGCTCAAAGCATGGAGGAAGCTTTTGCAACCAAGTATGTGCTCGCGCTGTCCGACAGCACCGGCAACGGACATGCTGAGTACGGCTCCAATGTGGTCAAGATGTCGTCCAGCGAAACAAAGCATGTGGTAATTCGGCCTTGGCGCGAGTTTGATTCATGCCTCCAAAGGCAACAGGCATATGTCTATCTTGAAGAAGCTTCTCTGCACCTGGGCTGGCATCGCCGACTCGTACTACGAGATGAAATGTCGTGATCAGCTCTTGCGCAAGCGCGTTGGGCTGAGCGTGGTCCCTGCGCGTGAAGCTGTGCGTGTCGACCAAGAGGGCAAGTTTATCCCTTTACATCAGGCCCGATGTGCCTGGCGAGTGAAAGAGTCCAGCTCCACCATCAGGTCCATGGAGAAAGCCTGGTCTGAGAAGGACGGCATGCCTTTGTTCACCCCGCTCGGCATCGGCAGTGGCTTGCACTTCTGGGGATCCATGGAGCGCAAAAAGGAGATTTTCAACGACCTGATGGAGCGAGTGGCCCGAGACTGCGAGCCCGCGTCCGCGGAGCTTTACATCCTCGTGTGCGCGGGGTGGAACTTGGTGCCAGGCCCGTGTGTGGATGCTGGCGCGGCTGACAGGAAGATGGCCAGGCTGCACGCGGAGCAGCAGGTATTGATGTTGCTGCAGACAGAGGCAGTGACATTTCGGGATGTGCTGCAGATGTGTTATCTGTGGTCGGATGTGCCGCTGACTGCCAACCTATGGTCGCAGCTCGCGTGCTGCTCCTCTCCGCTTTGGTGGCTTTCGAGGCGCGTGATCCAAGACTGCGGCTGCTCGGCGGAGATCTTCTGCCCTGGATTCTACCGGGAGTTCGCAGGCGAGGAAGAGCAGTTGCAGTTCCTGCAGTGGAGGCTTCCCATCTCCAGCCTCAGAGAAGCACTCGAGGAGCCGGGTGCGATCGCTGCGCTGTGGCGATACATGGAGTTGTACCGCAGCGCGGGAGTTTTCGTGTCTGGCAGGCAGAGCCTTGGAGTAGAGCTGGGTCTTTGGCTTCGTGAAAATCCGAAGCACCCAATACACGTGAATTCGTGAAAATCCGAAGCACCCAATACACGTGACTTCGTGAAAATTCGATGGACCCAATACACGTGAATTCGTGAAATTCCGATGGACCCAATACACGTGAATTCGTGAATATCCGAAGCACCCAATACACGTGAATTCGTGAAAATCCGAAGGACCCAATACACGTGAATTCTTGAAAATCCGAAGGACCCAATACACGCATGACAACACCAAAACCCTAAGTAACTGCCCACGAATCTGCTGCCTGACCAGAGGGTTCACGTGAAACTGCTGCCTGACAAGATTCACGGGTTCACGTGTATTGGGCCATCGGATTTTCACGAATTCACGTGTATTGGGTGCTTCGGATGTTCACGAATTCACGTGTATTGGGTGCTTCGGATTTTCACGAATTCACGTGTATTGGGTGCTTCGGATTTTCACGAATTCGCGTGTATTGGGTCCTTCGGATTTTCACGAATTCACGTGAAACTGATACCTGACACTGCCTGACAAGATTCACGGGTTCACGGCCTTCCTCTCCCTCCTCCCCTTCCTCTCCTTCCCCTCCTACCCCCAACCCGCAACCCCCCCAAACCCCCCCCAAACCCCTCCCAAACCTCCCCCTAACCCCCCTCAAACCCCCCCCAAACCCCGCAAACCCCACCCAAACCCCCCGCATCCCCTGCCCCAAGTGTCCAAGTGCGTCCTGCCCCAAGTCCCTGCCCCAAGTGCATCCTCCCACTCAAGTGCGTCCCTGCCCCAAATATCCCTGCCCCAAGTGTGCCCCCTGCCCCAAGTGTGCCCCCTGCCCCAAGTGTGCCCCAAGTGTGCCCCCCGCCCGAAGTGGCAGGGTTGAGAACCGGCGAGTACATGGCTGAGAGCTCAAGGGAATCGGGAATCGGGGGGTGGATCCGGGAGGGTAGGGGACTTGGGGGACTTGGGGCACCCAGGCGACTCTGGTGGAGGGAACCTGAGCAACTGGGGATCGTGGCGCCTTTTGCTCTCTCCAAGCCATTGAAGCTTGCAACCCATCCATGAGACGCTTCTGTGAGGCTTGCTTGAAGACTTTCGGGACGTGGTGGAGCCGAAGTCAGCCTCCTTCAAGACCTTGTGAGTGAAGAGCTTCCAAAAAACCTGTTGCCAGGCCGAAGCCCAAACATCTTCCCGGGGCGCGGCCGGTGAGTGACGAGCCCCATGCATCCAGGGGGCAGAGGAGCTGGGAAACATTGCGCTTGCGGTGGTTTCGGATTTGACGGATCAGCGCCCGCCATGCGAAATGTGTGAAAACATTTTTGCTTGTAGCCTGGCCCAAAGAAGCGCTCAGAAGCAGCGCTGCCGACGGTCCACGCACACAGCGCAAAGTCGCGCTTTTAAATCCACATCGTATCGCAAACTAGCCACGAGGGAAACACTGCGCAGCCATGGGCGTGGAGACGACGAAGGGCAGGAGGAGCCGAGGCTGGTCAGCTTCAACTCGTGCTTGTTAGGACTCGTTGTCGTCAGGTGTTCGCTCCCGCATTCTCCTGACTGCAATCTCGTGGCTTTTCTTGCACACGGCCAAGACCTCGGCAGCATTGTTCCAGTTCTTTTGTTTGCTGGTTGTGGCCCCAGGTACATCTCTTCACCATCCCTCACGGGCGGATTTCACCGAGTCGCCCGGGCTGGAAGGACACTAGATTCCTGGCATCTTGGCTGTGTTTTGCGTGGTGCCACCAGGATTCTCGCGGGCCACAGGTCCAGATCCCGGTGTCGCCGTGATGTTTTTCTGCTTGGATTTTCAGCTCTTGAGGTGACACGCTGGCACCCTGGGCGTGGCGGAGTTGCTTTGCGCGCCAGCCCGCAGCAGGACGCTCCAATCAGCAGTTTTAAATTTGGCCGGTGCTCGCATGCGCCAGGCTCGGTTGTTGGTGGGAGCTGGCAGGACTGGCTCGCCAAGAGCCGCGAGGAGGTGGAGGGCTTCAAGAAGGCCCAGGTGCCCAGTTGGGCAGAGGCTGTGCTGATTGACGGCGGGCTGGAAGCAGACGATGAGTTCATCCAGCGGACGGTGACCGCACTGCAGCAGCAAGGCGTCACCGGCAAGTCTCTGCTGAAGCTAACACTGGAGAAGCTGATGGCAGCGCCATATAGCGTCCCTGGTGGACCAGCGGAGCTGCTGGCCGAGAAGATCCGGCTGTTGCAGCAGCCCGAGGCACGGCTGGAAAATTGTCTGCTCTTGACTTTGTTCTGAGACATTGGTCGGCGTGTGGTTTTGAAATTCCCCCTGCAGTCCGCAAATGCTTTTGATGGGGCTGCCCTGTCAACACCCACAGAACCAATAATCCCAAGATTGCATTTGTGCAGATTGCAGCGCTTCCTGTCGTTGGCAGGCTCGATATGGACCCCCCATGGTTGCTCTTCCTTGCCATTCGGGGAGGTCGTTCGCTTCTGCGTGCGGTTTTGAGGAATTCCCCCGCCCGGAAATGCTTTTGGTGGGGTGGCCTGATCAACATCCACAGAACCAGGAAATCCCAAGATTACATTTGTGCAGATTGCGGCGCTTCTTGTCGTTGGCAGGCTCGGTAGGGACCCCCCATGACCGGATGGTTGCCTTTCCTTGTTGGAGGTCGGTCATTCCTGCTGCTCGACATTGATTGAGACGCGCCGTTGATCGTTGTGAGTGATTTTGTGCTTGCCCCCAGCCTGCTTTTGAAAGAGCAAGACCTGCCCGTCTGCCGGGGAGAGGGAGGGCAAACTCTGCTGTCTTTGCACCCATTGGGGATCTCCACTGGAAGTGTTCTTGCTCGATGTTTTGCCCGTTTTGCTGCCATTCCATCCCGTTCTGTTGTTCATTTTTCTCCGTACCTGTTCATATCTGCCTGATTTGGCGTGAGTGTTTGGCGCAAAACTATCAAACAGTCGAGGGGGAGCCCGCAAATATTGAAGAGCCTGCTGTTCCAGTCGCCTGCCTTTTGAAGAGCAAGACCTACCCTTCTGCCATGGTCGTTGCTGCTGCAGACACAATGCAATCCGAAGGTGAAATTTTGTTCCGACAGCACGAGCATGGAGGAGATTGCTAAAGTGTGCACACTGTGCTTCTGCTGCCGGCTGACGTTGAGACGTGCCGTTTGACGTTTTGTGGGTTTTGATTTCCCCCGCGGAAATGCTTTCAGTGGGGCTGCCCTGATCACATCCACAGAACCTGAACATATTTGACGCCACTCTCATGGGCAGTGTTCCTGCTGGAAAATTTGGTTTTGTTTCGGTTTTGGTACCCTTGTGTTCCTTGCTTTCCTAGTGCTCGGCTTTCGCACTAAGTACCCATGCTTCTTTGTGATCTGTTGTGAATGGTTAGCGTTTTGCAAAACATGGACCCCAGTGGGAAGGAACCTGCAAGCGATCGATTTTCTCACCAATTGCCGATGCGTGCTTGGTTTGTTGTGATTGTTTGTCCTCTCCAGCATTCCCTCATGCATGGCCAGCTCAAGTTTGGGCACCTCCCGCGCAGGTTGAGAACCCTCGTTTTAGTGCCACAGATCTCTTGGACTTCGAAGACCGCTTTTTGAACAGCCGAATCAACAACAAGGATGAGCGGCCGTTTCTGGAAAGGGAGGCGGTTGTTGAGAGTGTTGTGAAGCAACTAGAACAGATCCAAAGGAACGGGACCAACAAGCCGACGGTCTTGGCCTTGTGGAGCCCAAGGGGCACCGGCAAGACATCGCTTATCCGACACCTGGCTTTGAATGTCCCGAACTTCGCAGAAAGCCGAGGATGTGGGCGGCTCTTGGTTTTTGATGCGGTAAGGATTCCATCAGCACTGTTGCGCAAAGATCCTGATTTGCTGGCTTCTGCGATCATTTTGTGGCACCTTTGCCGCATCTTCGATGGCTACTCTGTGGAGGTGAGCCAAGGGCCACCGATTGGTTTCCAGAGGAGGACGTTCAGCGATTTGGTCATCACATTGGAATCATCGAGGCTCAGCCAATCACCGCCAGCTGTCGACAGCTTTGAGGCTTGGCTTCGCTTGCGTTGCAAAACCAAGGAAGCTGTTTTCGAGCAGTGGCTTTCGGTGACGTCTGCAGCCTTCAATGCGACACCAGACTGCGCTTGCTTGGTGTTCCTCGATCAGGCAGAGCTGCTTGTGAACAGACAGGTCGAGGGAGTGAGCCAGCATGGTGGACAGAAATCAGCTTTCACCGAAATATTAGGAGAATTCCCGCAGAAGATGGGCATGTTTTCGGCAGGCACGGTGAATATCTTGACCGATAGGCCATCGGAGGAGTACACCTCGCTTGAGGTCCTGGAAGTACCGGCTCTACCGCCGTTGTCACTGCAAGCCGCCAGACGGGCCATGGCAGAGTGGGGAGGCCCGCAATACAAGAAGAAGGAATTCAACAACATTCACCTCTTCTCGGCTGGGGTACCCCGGCTTCTGGAGGCGGCTTTCCAGACCTGGGGTGAGTTGGCATCAACTGCTCAGGTTGCACTCAATGCCATGTCGCAGAAGTTCAGAAGCTCGTATGCGGATGCAGCCCCCTACTTCCGTCAGCCAGAAGTGGCTTTGGCGTTGGTTCTTTGCTCGGCGGTTCGATGGCCTGCAGAAGGCTACCAGCTTGTGCCCGGAACCTCAGTGAGGTGGTCAGACATCTTCAGAGCCGGAGCAGCATTTCCAAACAACAAGTCCGTACTGGTTCCACGGCTGTGGTGGTGTGAGGATACCAATATCAAAGACGCCATCCGAAACGATTTGAAAGAGCTGAACATTGACCTGGAGGGGCTCCTGCCAGATTCCTTGCAGTTGCTCAACAGCCCAACAAGGGGTGCCACTGAAAGGGGGGAGAAGTGGGAAGAGCTGGTTGCAAATTCCCTGGCAGCGCGGTTCCGCCTTCACTGCATAGCAAGAAACCTGAGTGCTGAAGTCACCTGGGTCCCTTTTTTGAAGATCTACCCTACGGAGGATCCACATTTGCGAGCTGTTTTGGAGCCTTTCGAAGTTTGCTGGAGTGATGGTGTGGAATATCCAAACGGCCAAGGCAATGAAGCAACTGTCATGAGTGACGTTGGGAAGGCCATCAAGTCCAACCGGAATTTTGCAACGGCTCACCACGACCTTTTGATCCCTGTGAGATGCAAGGCAACTGGTAAGCTCGAGTTCATTGCTGCGCAATGTCGTTATGGAAAGAAACAGGATGCAGGCGGCCTGAAGTTGCAGGACAAGGCAAAGAAGGACAACTTTGAGGACATGCAAAATGTGTTGCTGCAGATTTGCAGTGAGTCTGAAGGCTGGCAGTCCTTTACAAACGAGACATGGGCCAGACGTCAGGAGGAGAAGAAATACTCTCTCATGAGTTGCGAGACTATCATTTCGCAGCTGGACGTGCTGAAACTGTTGTGAGTGTAAAAAAAATCGCGCTAGCAGGTGGGAGCAGGGCGGACTTAAGGTCACAAGAGGCTTCACATGTTCCATGGGTGTCAGGCTTGCATCCACAAACTGAATGGCCGTCTTGGGCGGGGTCCAGGGATCGCTCTAAGGTCGAGATTTGCAAAATCGTGTTTGGGCTAAAACTTCTCTCCACAAGCTAAGGCATGTTGCTTCCGTCAAGTCTGCTCAAGAAGGTCAGCGGCCCGAATCGCTTCTGGGCCGCCTGGGCCCCAGGAAGTCGTCCAGCTGCCTCACCGCAGCCGGTCTGCCCCGCCTCGTCAGTCGGCCCGCCGCGTTGCCGCTGCCCTGGGGTGCTGCACGTCGCCGTGCTGAGGGTTGAAGCTCCTCGCCGCGTTCGTCGGTGCTCGGAAAGCGCCCGCGTCCTCCACGGCCTTGATGCGCCGGTCCGTGAGGTCCTTGTTGTGCTGGAACTTGTCGGCGTTGTCCTGCAGCAGCCGGAACTCGGTGGCCGGCTGCTTCTCCACGTCCTCGGTGCGCCGTACACCGTCTCGTGCGGCCGGGCGTTGTAGGCCCCGGCTGCTCACTCGAAGTGGTCGCTCCACTGCCCGCCCTTGCGCGCCACCCTTGTGGCCAGGTCCTTCTTCGGCGTCTGGATGCCCCGGTCCACCACGGCCGTGGCGTTGCGGTCCTCGGGGCGCTTCGTCCAGTGCACGGCTTCCTCGGGCAGCTCCCGGCCCAGCGTGGCGAACTCGTTGCCCAGGTCTGTCGTGACCACGAAGTTCTCGTCGTCCCCCGTCACCTCCTGCGCGGCGCGCTTGGTGGCCCGGCCGACCGTCTCGGCGTTCTTGTTTTGCAGAGGTTCCACGGCAGCCTCCCGGGTGAAGACGTCCATCACCACCAGGCCGTACCTGGTCTTCCCCCGAGTTCTGGCTGAAGTCGATGAGGTCGGCCTGCAGCCGGTCGTTCGGCCCCGCCGACTTGCCCAGCGCACGCGGCCGTGGCGCCTGCACCTGTCGGCCCACGTCGGCCTTCAGCGCCTTGAAGGCCATGGCCTGCATCACGTCGAGGTCGCGCTGCCTCGCGAGTTGGTACAGCTTCCGTGGGTCCCGCGCGTTGAAGTCGTCGGCCAGGTCCCTCAGCGCCTCCATTCTAATTGTTGTTCGGCCCGCGCTGGGCCTGCCAGGCTTCTACCTTGTCCAGCCAACCTTGGAAGCCCTCACCCCCACAGTACGCTGGTGAGGTGCGAGTAGTCGAGCGTGACCATCTCCGGTCCCCGTCAGGTTCTTCCACTTCGCTCCTGCGAAGTCGTTCGAGGCGAAGCCCAGCCTCAGGTCCCCGTTCATGTCGGGGCGCTTGTACTGCTTGGCCTCCACGGAGTCGAAGAGCTGCAGCAGCTCCCCCACGTCAGCCTCGGCAATCTCCGTCTTGACCCGGCTGTCCGACAAGTTGGTGAAGCTTGTGTTGCAGACCACGTTGCCCGTGTTGCCGGCTATCTCTGCAGCGACTCCACGGCCGCCCTCGTGGTGAAGACGTCCATGACCACGAGGCCGTACTTGGTCTTCCCCTTGGTGTTCTGGCTGAAGTCGATCAGGCCTCCGCCGCGGCGGACTTGCCGGCCGTGCCTGCGTGACGTCCATGTCGCTGCGCGCAAGGTAGTACAGCTTGCGGGGGTCCCGCACATTGAAGTCCATTTTTTTCTTGTTCTTCCAGCTTGTCCAGCCGGGCCTGGAAGCCCTTGCACACCCCCCAGAGCACGCTGGTGAGGTGCGAGTAGTCGAGGGTCACCATCTCTGTGCCATCGCTCCACCAGGCGGTCCCTGTCAGGTTGTTGAACTTCGTTCCTGCGAAGTCGTCCGAGGCTAAGCACAGCCTCAGGTCCCCGTTCATGTCGGGGCGCTTGTACTGCTTGGCCTCCACGGAGTCGAAGAGCTGCAGGAGCTTTCCAGGTCGGCCTCGGCCATCTCCGTCTTCACCCGGCTGTCCGACAAGTTGGTGAAGCTCGTGTTGCAGACCACGTTGCCCGTGTTGCCGGCGATCACCATTCCTCTGGTTTGTGGTGAGGGGCAGCTGCGTCGAGAGGCTCTTCGTCTGGACCAGCGCCTCGCCGTTGAGCACTGGTGCGCCCCGCCGTCCCGCTCCAGGAAGACCCGCGCGCTCTGGTTGCCCAGCAGCCGCATCCGGGCCGCTGCCGCGGCACGCAGGCGTTGTCCCCGGAGTCCTTGAATGCGCATTCCAGGATATTGTTCGGCGCAGGCCTCGCAGCCTCTGCCGCAGGATGGTTTCTACGTGTGCGCGGCTGTTCCGGTATTGCTCGTAGAAGTACGTCTCGTTGCTGAGTTCCATGACGCCCTGCTGGCGGCGCGGTCCTCGTCCCCCGCGGCCACCAACTCCCGCTTGACGTTTTGCAGTATTTGCTGCTCCGACAGCCTGTCGGGCTGCCGGCTGGCCTCTCCACCCAGGACATTTGCGGGGAGCCAGTCCCTGCGCTCGTAAGCCCGGCCCGCGTTTTTGCCGGCCCGTCGCATTCCCCTTATGACCACTGGGATGCGAGTACTTGTTCTTGAAGAACCGCCTCCCTAGGTTCGTCAGCTGGTAGGTGCCGTCCTCCCGCAGCCGCCGCACTAGGCCCCGCTGCCCGTTCTGCAGTAGCACGTAGTCGGCCGCACCCTCCCCGGCCCTGATAACGCTCCCGTCCGCGCGCTGGAGCAGTGCGTAGGCGCCTCGGCCCCGCCTCAAGCCCAAGACACGGCTTCCATCATCCGTGTCCCGTTTGTACTGGCTCGCCCAACGACCCTTAGTACTGGCTTTCCCGCGTCCAATTTCAGCACTTTTTGGGGCGGGGATGTCAAGAATGTCGGCCGCTGAAGTGAAAGTGCCCAGCCGGAAAAGACGTATTTTTGTCCATTTTGCATGACGGGTTACCGGTGTTGCCTTTTTCTCACGGTGTTCACGTTGTCGGTCGTGGTTGGACTTGAGCCTTGTGAAGGCGAGATTCGGCTTGCTGCAGCCTTTTCGGGCATTTCTTCTTGATCCGGGGCGGGGGGCGTGGGTGCAAGTCGCGTTTTGCCCGGGCCTTTGTTGTCCGTGCTGTCAATGTTGATAGGTGGATGGGTTTCCTTCAAACACTGATCCAGGTTTGGTGCAGCTCGTCATTCCGCCTTGGTGAGGCCACGCTGGGTTTTACAATGTTTTTTCCTTGCTTTCCCACCTCCCATGCCAGGCTTTGCTCGACCCGCAGGTCTTCTTGTGGTGCGGCCCTCTGGAGCTGTCTTTTGCCACTTTTTTGGTCACTCGCAGGTGGATCCACAGTTTGTGCCACGGCTCGCCTTCGAGCAAGGTTTGGCCCAATCCGACTTGGACTAGGCTCTGCTCGACCTCAAAATCAGCTGCCTGGGCCTTGAGTGGACTGCGCTTCTTTTTGTTTGGAAGTGGCCCCGGCTTGCATTTGCGAGGGACACCGTTTCTCTTGAGGTTGAACGGGTGTTTGAAGTTTGCTGGATTGCAGGTGGTCGACCTGTTCCCGTCCAAGACTATTCCTGGGGGACCTTTACATCGACTGGCCAGGGCCCTGAGGGAACGCGGTGCGAGCCATGTGTGTTTGTCAAGTGTTGCCCTTGGGGTTGGTGGTAGGGGTGGTGCTGGCGCGCTGGTGATGTCTTTTTTAGGGCGTAATGCCGCACCCAAATTTTCTGAGCTTTTTCGTTTCCAGGGTTCCCGGAGGCTGTTTTTTTCCAAGCCCCAGCGGTGCTCCCAACCCTCCCTTACTTTCTGTCGTTTTCGGATTTTCGATTTTCGCCCTTTTCGCCGGTTTGGGTGATGCCATGATGTGGGATTCCTGTCAATCTGATGCCGGTGATGCGATCGTCGTTGGTGCTCCTGGGCACTACCCCTCCTATGGTTTTCCAATTTTTCAGTTGTCCGCTTCGCCGTTTTTGGATGGGAGTTGTGGGCATGAAGAGCCCCCAAGTCCAC
The DNA here is from genome assembly GCA_963377175.1 of Effrenium voratum. Classification (NCBI taxonomy): domain Eukaryota; class Dinophyceae; order Suessiales; family Symbiodiniaceae; genus Effrenium; species Effrenium voratum. Next base: position 602,051 of record CAUJNA010003396.1, on the reverse strand, counting down.
CCCAAATTCCCTACATCCTTGGGTGTCGTTCAAAACTGGCAGGATGCGAGTTTTTAGGTACTGACTCACCCAACGGCTCTGGAGGGGGCGAGTTTTAGGTACTGACTCGCCCAACGGCTCTGGAGGGGTGCGTTTTTTTCAAGTACTGACTCGCCCAACGGGTGGGGGGTGCGTTTTTTCAAGTACTACGGGTCTGGAGGGGTTTCGGATTTGTTTAAGTACTGGTTCGCCCAACGGGTCTGGGGGGATTCTTTTTTTTTAAATCCCGGCCTCCCCGCCCCAAACGGAAGGTGAAAAGGTGAAATCCCGCCCCCCCCCCAAACGGAAGGTGAAAAGGTGAAATCCCGGCCTCCCCAAACGGAAGGTGAAAAGGTGAAATCCCGGCCTCCCCACCCCCAAACGGAAGGTGAAAAGGTGAAATCCCGCCCCCCCCCAAACGGAAGGTGAAAAGGTGAAATCCCGGCCTCCCCACCCCCAAACGGAAGGTGAAAAGGTGAAATCCCGCCTCCCCCAAACGGAAGGTGAAAAGGTGAAATCCCGGCCTCCCCACCCCCAAACGGAAGGTGAAAAGGTGAAATCCCGCCCCCCAAAAAATGGAGAAAAGGGGGGCCCTGAGGGGAAGCCTGTTGAGGGTTGCCTGTTCTGGTTTTTATGTTCATCTCAAATCTGTGTTCCCCCTTATTCGTTTTTTAAAGAGGGTTTTTAGGGAGCTTATTTATCGTTTTCGTTAAGGTAATCATTTTGGTAATTGTCCCCCCTTGTTCATTGTTGGGCTGGGGGCCGACATTTTTTTCATTTGAAAGAGGTAGCCCTTTTAGTAGTTATCAAGTTCTGGGGTGTTGGTGGTGTATTTGTTTTGTTAGTGTTTTCTCACTAATTTTCATTTATAGGTTAAAAGTTCAGTATAATTATAACATATAAGATTTTACATGTTATTATTATATTATGATTATAATTTCAGTTCAGGATAATAATCTAATTGGTTTGTCTTACTTCTTTCATACATCATTTTAAAAATAATATTAACATCTCTCACTGTATTTTGAACATTAAACTTTTTACTTTCAATAAATAATTTGATATTTTCTTTAACATCTTCTCCTTTCTCTTGACTATAACCCAACATCCATAATATATCATAAATCATGTCATATTTTTCTTACTGATTTTAAGAAACTGTTTAACACAATCGTAAGGTGGTATTTTATTTACAGTTAGAAATATTAAAATATCATCTTCTACATTTCTATTATTTATTCTTTTTATTTCCAACAGACATTTGATTAAAAATTGATTATCTCTCCAAGTTTTACAATTTTCACATTCGTCTTCTTCACCATCCATTGAATAATTAATAATATTATTCACTATTTCATTAGGTAAACTCAATTTAAACAATTCCATATTTTCTTTTTTGAAGTGACAACAATCATAGCATTTTTTATCGATATAATTATTGATTCCATCACCGTTCATTTTTCTCTTAATATATAAGCTAATATTTCTTTAAGTAGTTTTGGCTAGGGGTTATGGTTTAGTTATGAATTACACAGGTTCATCAACCATTAGTTTAAACCTTATGTTTTGTACTCCTTCAAAATTCATTCTACTTCTTGCATCTTCCATACGACTGTCTATTGTTTGATGCGCCACTCTCATTACATCAGCTATATTATCTATGGTTATATTATCTACAACATCATCACTACGAAAATAAAAACTAAAAGTACTAAACTTATTGTCTTCATAATAATTGAAATGATGAAACCTTACAAACATATTTACCTCAACTATTATAACTTCTCCATAACTGTTATCGGTTTCAATGCTATCTAACAAACAACCTAAGTTTTCATTTTCATTAAAAACTATATCTTCAATGCTTTTAATGCTTAAAGGTTTATTTCTTGAAATGTAATACTCAATTACGTGTCTCTTTATATCATCACCACCTACAACAGTTAGACGCTTTGTCTTTCTTTTTGTTTCTGTTCTGTTTATTTTATATTGTTGTTGTATTCTCTTTAATGTCTTAATATGATTATGTTTTATTTTCAAATACTCAGGTTCCCCTAATTTATATGAAATGATACCTTTTAATACATCAACAGGTAAGCTAGCACAATTCTCAACCATAAAATTATTCTCTGACATTTTACCCTCACTCATTTTTCTCTTTATATATAAGGTTTTTTCTCTTTAAGTAGTTTTGGCTAGGGGTTGCTGGTCGGCTGGTCTGGGTTTCAGGTTTAATTTGAATGTCTTAACCTTGTTGATAGATTATAAAACTAGGTTTAATCATATTATAATTGAATAATATCATTAAACTAAATCACTCACGCTTTCCATTCACCTATTCCATCCCACCAGAATTCAATAATTCGCATCTGTCCATCTACTAGACTGTCTTCTTTGATTAGTTTCCGTATCGCTCCTGATAAGATATAGTGGTTAATAATCATTGCATTAAACTTTCCATCACGGTTTAACTTTTTACCACAGTCTTTTATGATGTCTTCATCTGTTAGGTTTTCATACATTTCTTTCATGATGTCAAACCTAACAAATGAGTATATCGTCATCAAGTTTAATCCGCTATTATCCCTAAACCTGCTAATGACATCATTCCAGAATTCTTCGTTTTCATCAACTGGTGGCAAAGGGTGTCTTTTGATGAAATCCTTTATTTTGTTTAACTCTTCATCTAATTCCTTTTTATAACTGTCATTATCATCATCTTCTTCGTCTGATAGCACCAAGTTTGATAAGTCAGCAATCACTCCGACATTTTCTAAATTCAAGTCCTCTAATCTTATTTCAGTCATATTTTCACTTAATATAATAAGTTAATATTTCTTTAAGTAGTTTTTTATTTTATGTTAAGGGGTGGGGCTTTATATTGAAAAAAATATTTTCTAACAATTTAATATAATGGCGAGATTAACAAAAGACCAAATAATCAGCAACATCTATTACGACTTAGACGAGGGTTTCGGAAGCACACAAGCGACACACAAGAAGGCAAAGGAAGAAGACCCAACAATAACATTAGACGATGTAAAGTCTTTCTTAAAGAAACAACCAAATAAACAAATCAAAAATTATAGAGGTACTAATTCCTATACCGCTCCATTCGCACGATATGAATATCAAATAGACATAATGCATATGTCACCTTTAGCAAAAGACAAGATCGTTCCACAGTATGCTTTAGTCGTGATTGACATCTTCAGTAAATTAGCAGATGTAATACCGATGGAGGAAAGAGACGGAGAGCACGTTTTGAAGGCGTTGAGAACAAGCTTTAAAAAGATGGGTTATCCGATGTCCGTGTATTCTGATGACGACGGAGCGTTTGCAACTAAAAATCACGTTCAGGATTTCTTCAACAGTGAAGGAATAAACCACATCGTTACGAAGACCCACGCAAATGTGGCCGAGCGTTTTATTAGAACGATGAAAAACAAAATTCACGATAGAGTTAGATTTAACAACATGAAATGGACCGACGCCCTAACGCCGGCATTGAAACAGTATAACAGCACATCTCACTCATCAACAAGGATGACACCGTCTGAAGCACACAAGGACGACAATGAAATAAATGTAAAGGTCAATCTTAAACTACGAGAAAAAAACAAAAGAAAGTATCCCAGAATAGTGGAGAACGACAAGGTAAAAGTGTTTCAAAAGAAAAGGGGTAATTACACCGACAGAAAGGAGTATAACTCTAAATGGTCTAATAAAATATTCAATATCGATAAAATTGAATATGATATTATGGGTAATAAAACTTACAAAGTAGCAGGAATAAACAAACCGCTTTTGAGACACGAAATTTTGTTGGTTAATGATTAAACGTATTTCTTGGTGTCTTCTTTATACTTGACTTGATAGTAATCCAGACTTGATTGTTTAGGTTCTTTTATGATTTTTTCATTCAGTTTTTTAACATAAATGTTTCGTTTATTTTTGTATTCGCTACTGTCTCTATCTACTTCTTTTGCTTGATAATTGTTATTGTTATCATATGTAGGTTTAATATTCAAGCTCTTTAAGATTTTCAGTATGTTTTCATTTTGCTCCAACACTTTTTCTAATCTTGGAAACAACACCTCTAAACTACTGTCAATGTTCGCTAAATGTTCCTCCATATATACTAAATTATAAAACTAAACTTTTAAAACTAAATGTTGCAATTATGTTAAATCTACTCTTTAAATACTATTTTTTCATCATTTCATGTATAGTTTCCTGAGTTTCCTTATCGTGACTATCGGATGGTGATGCTTGCCGACCCCATTTAAAAGTTATATTATGAACATCTGTTTCCAGGTTTATACTGTCTCTAGTTTTATCAATATTCATTTTTTTATCATTTTTACTTATTTTGAAACTTGTTGGAATACACGAACATTTACAATGTCCTTTCTTTTGAATTTCTAATTCATTTTTTAATTCTAACATCTTTTTACACATTGGACAAGCAAACTCAATAATTGATGCTTCTTTAACAACTTCTTCTTTTTCTTTATCAGTTGAAGAAACAACTGATTCTGTCTTATTCTTTTTCTTTCTCCCCATCTATATTAATATTTATATTTTTAATATATTGTATCACAAACTTAATTAATTCTAAAACAAAATAGCATACTTTCTTAAATCTATTATCAGTTATAACAACATCTTCTATATGTTGTACTTCATTTATTATATCAATATAATCTGTATAACTCCTTTTCATATTAAATAATAAGATAAATTATTTTTTCATTTCTGTCTTTCTTTTCTTATAAAGTTTTTTCATTGTATCGTCTTTATTCCATCTATATTCCACAAATTTCTGATGATGTTTTGAATTTAGATGTTTAAATAAATATTTGTCATCATAAGTTTTACCACAACTGCAATGGTTAATGACCATATAAATAATAAATATAAAATATTTTCTAAATAACTTTAATATTATTTTATTATGTCTGATGTTCCAATAATAAAACCAATAAATATAACTGATTACGATTTCAAACAATCTAAATATGAACATGTGCCAAAACTACCTTTTCGCTCAATTGTTGTTGCTTCATCAACGGGTGGCAAAACAGTTTTAATTCAAAACCTTATCCTAAATGTTTATAGGGACTGCTTCGCCCGTATATTCATTTTTAGCCCGTCGGTTCATAATGACCCTACCTTCGTTGAAGTCAAGAAATATCAAAAAGATAATATGAAGGTTGATGATGAAAAAGAAAAGTTATATTATGACACCTACCAACCTGAAGAACTGGAAGAAATAATTAACACACAAAGAAAGATAATTCATTATATGAAAGAACAGAAGATGAAGAAACTACATTCAATTTTAATCATAGTTGATGATTTTGCAGACGACCCTAAATTTGTTAGATATAGTAAGTTACTTCATGGACTGGCAACGAGAGGCAGGCACGACGCCATTAGTTTTTGTTTAAGCGTTCAAAAATATCGTGTCCTAGCACCAATCATTAGGTTGAATTCTAGTTCGTTGTATATCTTCAAGTTAAAGAATGTATCAGAGTTAATGTCATTCATTGAGGAAAACTCGGCCATCGTTGATAAAGAGCAACTGTTAAATATGTATCATAAAGCGGTAGATGATAAGCCCTACTCCTTCTTTTATGTTAATATGAATTCCAAAGATGTTAATAATATGTTTTATGTTAGATTTGAGAAAGCTTTTAAAATAAAATAAATCTATTATATATTATAGAATGTTAAAAATGTTTCAAGAAAGAATATATGAAGAACCAGTAAGGTTTTTCGGCAGCGATATACCAAAACAGATTCAGGAATACCGAAAGCAAAGACTACAACAATTAGTAGAGTGTGAATGTGGTGAAACTTTTTTAATGAAGGATGCTACTAACCATATTGAAAGTGATTGTCATATTACTTTTAAGGAAGAAGAAAGAATCAGGAAAGAATTAGAAGAACATATTCGTATAGAAAATGATACTGATAGTGATAGTGATAATTACAGTGATGGTGGTTCAACAAGAGTGCCAGATGATTAAAAAATAACTAAATATGTTAGATTTGAAAAAGCATTTAAAATAAAATCAATATTCAGATATATTATGATATTTTATGATTTACCATTAGAAATTAAAAACCTTGTATTATCTTATAATTTAGGTGATGTTAGATTATTAAAAATAAAAAATAATAATATTATTAAAAATTATATTAATAAATTTAAACCAGTGTATAAGTCTTACAAATTAAAGAATTCACAGTATTTTGAAATTGATAATATCATTATGAAAAATATTATCAAAAACGGCATATCATATATTTTTAACTTAAGTGAGTTAGATAAATTACATCAAAAACATAAACCATTAAAATTATTAATTGAATATGATATATTTGTTACATCTACCTCATTTACTTTTTTGAATCATGTTCGTAATCGTACTTTAACATCAAATAATTTATTTGATATTTATTATTTTCTTAATAAAGACCTTTATAAAACTAATTTAGTGTATAGGGACAATGTGGCTAATTTTATTTCATTACAAGTGAAAAAATAACTATTAAAGTCATCAATTAAGAAAGACAAAGTTTTATTAGTAAATTTATTCATATTTTTTTAATTAATAATGTTAATGAATCATATTAATATTATTAATTTAAATCAATGAAGCGTTGCATAAATTCAACGCAGGTAATTTATATAATAGTTTGTCCGATTTTTGATTTTCTAACTTTTCTATTCTCGTTACACATTCTTGAATAGATTTTATTATTAAAGTATCCGCTCTCGTTTTTTCATCTACTCTTAAATTCTTAATGTCTTCCATACTGTTATTTTCTTCGTTTTTGCTTTGACCAATACCCATTATATATTATTATTTAGATTTTTCTTTTTTCAATTCCTTAACTTCTTTTTCAAGTTTATCTATTTTATCATTTAATTCTAATACTGCTTTATGAACCAACACGGGTAAAACTAAATAATTCAATCCTAAATACTCTTTATCTTTACACACAATATTTTCAAACTCTTTAGGAATTGCTTTTAATACTTCATCTGCGATATATCCTATATGAGTTTTACCCCCGTCATTTCTATCGTGTCTCTTAAACTTCTTTGGCTTAAATTTCTTAATAATATTCATACAGTTAGATTTGACATTGTCTATGTCATATTTCAACCGCGAATCAGATGAATCAACAAACGTTCCGTTAATGGTTACTGTCGTTGCTGTTAAGTCTATATTAGTTCCTGTTGATGGTTCAAGTGTATTACATAACAATTTCTTCGTTCCTGCAACTGTTACATTTTCATTGAATGTTGATGAGGCATTATTTGTAAAACTTCCAGTATTTACTGTTGTTCCAAATGTCTTATCAATAGATAATAAAACTGAAGGTGTAGTTGAACTATCTGAAACTCTAAAAGCTGTATTTGACGTTCTGAATATTACATCAATTGTGGATAAATTAGTTCCATCATAATAAGTTGATATTTCACTTGTTCCCATTAAAATATCTGTTCCTGTTGTCATTGAAATATTATTCAAAAATGAAACCGTTGTTAAATCAAATGATTGAATTGTATTAGTTGCTAAAAAGCATTTTGAACTGCTAAATTGGTATCAATAGTAACGAGTGTTCCACCGTTAGGCGCTATATGATTAGAACGAAGAGCTCCATTGGTTTTAACATAAACATCATCAGCAAATAAATTACCCATAAAATCAGCAGTAGCAGTATTAAAAGTCCATCCGCTAGTAATATTAACTGCTCCGACTATGTTAGACTGAACAGCGGGGTCTCCACAAATAAATCTAATTGAAGAATTAGCATCACTATTCCTCATATCAAAAGATGAAAAAGCACTAACATATCTATATAATTCACAATTTGTATCAATTGTTAATTTACCATCAGTATCAATATTAACATTATCACAATTAACAGCAGCATTTGTATAAATATTACCTAACACATCGATAGGCTTACTAAAAATAGTTTTATTCACTAATCCATCACACATCATAATATTGATTAGAAGCATTACTAACATCGCCAACACTAATGGCAACAAAATCATCATGAGACATATATAAACCTTCTATAGCATCGGGAGTATATCTTCGTATTGAACCATTATTATTAAAATTCAAATATGAACCATTGTTAAGATTTACTGCCTTGTCAGTTCCTATAAAATCAACTGCATCAGTAAATCTTGATTTTCCGGCACAGTTTAAAACATAACCGTTAACACCAACAGCACCTAAACCGAATCTATCCTTAACCCACACACGTCCAACATTAGCATCTCCTATTTGAGTTTCCCATTGACCTCCTGCGCTACTCATCCACATTCTGCCATCTCTATTAATATTGAACTCTCTATTAAACATTTGAAAAGTCATTTGCAAACCTAAATTAGGCGAAGGTGTAGTACTAAACTTATTACATATTATACTTCCCGTAGTCAACATATTTAAATTACTGTGTAAAGTTGTATTATCACTAAAATTAATAGAACTTGCTACTGATTGAGTGTTAGTATCTATTTTATCTAACTTTTGTCCTAATGATGTATCCTGTGAATTATTAGTAGTAATTATTGTATTTATCGTATTTGTATTACCACTTATTAATCCTGCTAAATTATCTGACTGTAAAACATATCTAGCATCAGAACCTGCTATATCTAAAATAGACTAACACGAAAATAAACCAGATACTTGTAAATTAGATAATATTGTAGTATTATGATTTAATATTATTTTATCATTTTGAAAAGTTGAAGAATTATTAATTTCTACATTTCCAAAACCTCTTTGATTCAAAAACATAGTTGCTCCACTTAAATTTCCATAAACATAACTATCAAAATAATTATTATACATTTCAAAGAAATTATTATAATTTCCAAATTCTGCTATTTTGAAAGTTGCAGTAGTTGTTATATTATGTATTAATGTATTATTTAATATTGATGTATTTAACTTCTTTGATAATAAATTATTAGTTGTTATTTTATTATAATAATCTGCTTCATTAAATGAACCACCATTCTGTAATTCTAAAATTGCAGTAATATTTGAATTTACTGTACTATTTAATCCTGTTATTAAATTAGTATTAGAACTAATGCTATTAAAATTACTTGTTATAGTAGAATTCAAATTATTTATTAAATTTGTATTAGATGAAATATTATTAATATTTGTATTAATTAAGTTAGAATTAGAACTAATGTTATTAAAATTAGTTGACATAGTAGAATTTAAATTACTTATTAAATTTGTATTTGATGAAATATTATTAAAATTTGTATTTGAAGTTACTGTCAGATTACCTATTAAAAATGTGTTTGAACTAATATTATTTGATAATACATTAACTTCCGTCTTATTATATGATTGATTTATATCGTAAAAATTAGCGTCAATCTGTGCTTTTGTGTAAGTATCTACTTGGTCTGCTTTGTTGTCAAGTAAATCAATTATATCTGATTGATTAGCGTATATGTTTCTAATGTTTGTCACCCCGCTTGTAGAATTGATTTCGCTAATTGTGTGCGCTACAACATTCTCAAAGTTTGTTAAATTTATTGAAGGCATTATATATTAATAGTAGAAAATGATAATATTTATTTATTTTTAATATTATCATTTTTACTTATTTTTAATCGAGTATCTGCACTCCGGCGTCTCTAATGGATAATATTTGTTCTGATACTAACGTTATATATATTGTATCTGGCATAAAGCTTACGTCCATACTTCCAATAGGTTTGACACGAATTAGAAGCTGTTGCCCGGCTTTCGTGTTTATTCCAGTATATGAACTATCGGGAACCTTCTCCATATTCATAGCAAAGATGAACTTGTCGGTTTTATATTGGTTAAATTCAATAGATAAATGATGTTGATGAAATAAAGGTAAATTCAATGCCTTTCGCAAATAATAGAAAGCTTGCGTTAAGCTTTTACAAGGATACTCAGGAAATAATTTTGAACCTAATTGAAGTTGAAATTCTAAGTCATTGTCAGGGTTATAAAGTCCGTGGGTAGAAAAGTTTGTTCTTATTGAGGGATGGTAAAACCTGTTGTATTCCTTATCAACTGCGTTGTTTCCGTTTGTTGGGTCTGCTTTATAGAATGTGATGAAAGTGGCAGCGAGTTTGCTCACTGAACGAACAACAGTTGTGTTAATTGTTGCTTGACCAACAACTGTATTAGACTGACATATATAAGTATTATATGTGATAGGTAATTCTTTCCCATCAAGTAAATGCGAAACGTAGCGATTGTGGAGGTCATTGTCTAATGAAACTACATCGCACTGAAGGAAGCAATTATTAAGTTCAAATTCTCCGCTCGTGCTTTTATGTGTGTCAGGTGGTAATTCAGTGTCAGGGAATTGAGTATTAACATTAGGTGTAACAATACAATCTGAGAAATTACTTAGTAATTCAAGTTCTAAAACAAGAGGACACGCTTTTAATGGAATATACTTAAATTGATTGAATAAACCAAGCATAGGTTTAAAACCAACAACCATTTCAGAAGTAAAGCCCGGGATTGTTTCAGCATTAAGTGCTTTTCCAATAGCGCCAGTTGTAGTGTCAGCATAGCGTTGTGTTAAATCATCATCATATCTATAACCAAAACCTTGTGCGTCTTCATTGTCCCGCGCTCCTTTTGACATCAAGCAACTCATCATATGATGGTTTCTATTGTAGTAATCAATGTCTTCAACAAGTTGGTTACCAGCAATTAATCTTGCTCTTCTAAAAAAGCAGTAACCAGGCGATAAAGGTCGTAAGCGTCGGTTATTGATAGCATCCTTGTTTGCTACATTGAAAAACACCATTACACTCTGCGGGTCTAACCAACTATTATCTTCGGCATTCAAAGCGATTTTCAAAACACGATTTCCAGACGAAGGTTTATAAATATTTGAACCAGACGGGAAGAACGAAACGCTACGACGCTCATTTATATAACTTGCACCTTGTTTAATTTGAATGAGAGGTTGTCAATTAGAATATCTTCAGCACTAAAAGTTTCCATTGCTATATATAATTTAATTTAGAAATAATTTAAACTAAACTAAATTGATAAATTTATACATTTATTAATTTCTAAAACATAATTAATAATTATGTTTTACAAATTGAATAATTTAGTGTAATCCTTTTGATTAGAGTTATTATTTTTAAATATTTTCATTTTCTTTTTCTTAATCTTATCTTCAACTGGATTATTCCCTTTTTCTTTCTCCATTACTAATTCTCTAATTTCTTCATATGTACTTTTCTTATACTTTTTATTTTCATTCTTAATCATATCATCCGTTGTTTCATTGTCATATTTCTTATGTTGTATCATTAATATTATTATGATAATAAATTTATGTTTTTTTCTTTTTACTATATTGTCAATGTCTGATTGAGTGTGATTACATCTGTTGTTGTCATTTAATAACAAAAACTTATTATTTGCGACTTTTGCTTTAAACAAGATACAATTATAACAGTTGGAATATTCAAAACCTCTAAATATATAACATCCACATTGGCATTTTACATATGTTCGCTTATTATCTCTATATAAATCCATTAATCTTTGTTCAATTGTTAATGGTGTATGTGTTGTTTCAATTTCTGTCAAGTTTTCATTTAACTGATTATTCATATATAATATTATATAGTTATATATTTAAGTACTTATTTAACTATATTATCTCCGTTACCGGGTCAACACTTCTTGAAACATCACGACCCGTGTCTCCATATCCAGTTATGTAATCGTGGTTAGTAAATGGATTTAATGAACCAGTATAAACAGTTATAGCGCCACGGTCAGCAATACTGACAGGGTCTAAGATACTTCTAAAATTAATGTAATCATCGGTAATTTTAGACCTTCGTGATATAAACGGCGCTCCATAAGTGGTTAAAGTTAATTCTCTTTCAGGGTAATCTTTTGTTATCTGTGCCCCTACACTTGAACCGAGACTATGTGTTATAAGATGTTTAACTTCATTGTTTTCATCCAATGCTGTTGATGTGTCTTTATATCGTTGTGAATATTTAGTCATTTTAAAGGGAAGTCCTACATCTGCCAGAATGTCATTAACAGCACCTCCAAACGAACCTTTTCCAAATGTTCCTGCTACATACATTTTATCACCATCAATATAAAAACCTTTTCCATTGCCATATGCTCTACTCAACCCTTGTGCATCAGTTAAATTTGAATTAGGATAATAACTATTTAATATTTTGTCAGTTTGTTTCATAACATTAGTTATTTTAGTTGTTTTCTTATAAGGTTGATAATGTTTAATTTTCCCATGCTTCATTTCATAAATTAACTTTTTATTATTAATCATATAATTAAAGTTATAAATTAATTTCTCAATTAATTAATAATGCTGACATACGACGAAGTCCTAAGCAACAGAATAATTTTTAATTAGAAAATTTATTTTCTAATTAAAAATATATTATGTTGACATACAAGAAGGTCTATATTGACAGTGCTCATAGGATTAGAGGTACATCATCAAATTTTAGAGTTGAATTGACGGAAACATTACAAACAAACAGCGGGGTTCATTGCTACATTCACGAAGTAACATTACCTAACTCATGGTATTCAATACAGTCAGGATTAAATAATATACTATACTTTTATTCTTCTCCGTTAGTTCCAGATGAAGATAATACAAATGTCCATTATTTAGCGTTACAATTGGACGAAGGAGTATATACTGGCACAGAACTAGCGACAGAATTAAAATCAAAAATTAACGGTATTGTTGATAATGTTAATTTCTCAAATACTTATGAAGTTACTTACAGTGTAAAAACTAATAAAATCACGATTTCTTCAAACTATGCCGATAGACAATTTGCAGTATTAACTGATGAACAAATGAAGATAATATATGAAAGTTATATTTGGATTGGAAGTTTTGATGCTAATGATTTAAAGTCTGTTAATGAAGTTTTAGGAAATTATCAAATGAATGCTTATCAATATGGCAATGCTTATGTTTCTGGTTTCGTTAATCTTCAACCCATTAGAAATATTTATATTCATTCTTCTCAGTTGTCTAATTATAATCAAGTAAATTTAAGAACGGGAGATAGTACAGTTGTTAAGAAAGTGCCAGTCACAGCGCCACATGCGGGAATTATTTTTGTTGGTGACGGAGTAAATGCTTTGGACTATTTAGATGTATCTAATAGAACCTTTAAACAATTGGATTTTTGGATTTCTAATTCAGCAGGGAATGAAATTAATTTGAATGGGGTAAATGTATCCCTGTCATTATTGTTTGTGAAAAGCGATATTATTTAAATATATTCTATATAAAGAAATAATATTATTTAACAGATATAAACAGAATGGAACAGAATTATATAGAACAAATAACGTCCAAAAATAAGAAAGATTACAACAATAGTAAAATTTATTGCATTAGAAACAGCATTAACGATATGATTTATATAGGAAGCACGACACAGCCTTTAAGTAAAAGAATGGGCGAGCATAGAAACAATATTAACTGTGTAAAATGTAAGAACTACAAATTATATGAAACAATGAGAGAATTAGGACGATATAATTTTTACATTGAATTGTTAGAAAATTATGAATGTACCAATTTAGAAGATTTACGAAAGCGAGAAGGGGAATTAATACGAGAATATAAGACAGAGTTAAATAACAGAATAGCAGGACGAACAGGGAATGAATGGTATTATGAAAACAAAGACAAGAAGAAAAAATATTATGAGACTAACAAGGACAAAATCAAAGAGTATCAAAAAGAATGGTCAAGAAAGAACGAAGATAAAATTAAACATATCGTGAAACAAACAAAGAAGACCGCAAGGATAAAGCAAGGCAACGAAGTAAAGAATGGTATGAAATCAACCGAGATAGAAAAAAGGCATATCACAAAATGTATCATAACACTTTAAAATTGAAATAATATATATAGATTTTCCATATGGAAAATCTATATATATTATATGTCAAGTATTGAGGTGGTAGATGATAATAATGAAACTAAAACAGAAGAAGCACCTGTTAATAATGAAGTCGTTGAACAAAATGAAACAGTTAATGAAGAACCATCGCCAGAAGAAGTTATTCCTGAACCAAAAGCGAAAGCAAAAGCATTACCAAGAACTAAAAAAGAAGTTGAATTAGTAGAATGTGAACAATGCTCTAAAAAGATGACATTGAAAAGTTTGAGACACTCACATCCCAAAAATTGTAAGGGAGCACCTACTGAGTTATTACCAGTCAATCCACAAAAGAATATTAGAAAGATACAACCTGAAGTTATTTCAGAGATTAAGAATGAGATTAAACAAGAAGTGATTAAAGAAACTATTAAGAAACCCACGGCAACAGAACTATTAAACCAACATTATGAAGAACTTAAACAAAAGAAAAAACAAGATAAACAAGAAAAAATAAACAAATTATCTTCATCAATGTTTTAAATAATAATCTAATTATAATATATATTATTCATGCTTACGAGAAGTCATAGAAATGTAGAATTTAAAAGGGCGCCACAAGTAGAACGTCATTATAATGTTTCAGATTTATGGGGAGTTGCTTCAAGAATGAATTATTTTAAACAGTTGAAGGACACACTGGAAGCGAGACAATCACAGGGAGCATTAATAAAGTATAGAAATGATTTAGCTGAAAGCAACAGAACCGAAAGTTACAGAAAGGAATTAGACAGAATAAGAAACATATTAGACAACACACGGTCACCAGATGGAATACAAACAAAGGAACAACTAACTGTAAGAAAGAAGCATTTAGAAGAAATGATTAAGAATATCTCTGATTAATTTATTTTTCTAAATAATTAATATACTATGATTAAATCAATTAGTAGATTGAATACAGTAGGACCGGTAAAAGTAGGTTCATTGAAATCACAATTACATTTGAGACCTTCTTATGATGAATTATTGAAAGAAACGTTGGTAGGAGATGAGAACCGTCCATCAATTGAAAATGTGATAGACAGAAAAGCGACAAGATACAGATTAAACCAATACGGTAGTCAGTTTGATAATAAGGACGTCTTAGACATTCAAAAGAAACAAGAACTAGACCGGAGAGGAGAAGTTATGAAAGGAGCAATGTCGGACGTTGGTAGTGTAAGAGCTAAACTTAATGACGAACTGAAACTTGCTGACACACTGAAACAACACCAGTCTTTCATTCAAGAAGGATTGGCGGAAACAAACAAACAGAAAGAAGAACTTGCTGAACGAATGAGACGTTGGAGAGAACAACACGAAGAAATGGCAAGTGCTGTATCAAAGAGTTCATATCCTGCCGGTGTAGAAGTTCATTCAATGGTGTCCGCTGATGAAATGCCAGAATTAGAACCATTAGAGGAAGGCGAAGAAGAAGATGAACGAGAAGACGACCCAGTTGTTGAAGTAGAATCAAAAGCAGAAGACGCTTATGGTTACAACGAGTTTAAGAAAAGAGCGTCTGAACTAACACCCGCTTATCTTGCAAGCAGACCAGAAGAGATGAAAAAGTCATGGACAAACTGAAAGGATTTAGAAAGATTAAAGACAGTGTTCATGAAGAATTCACTGAGTTATATAATGCTTTAATTAATAGCGATGGTGATTTTATCAAGAAGGAACACAGATTGAAATTAGTAAGGTTTTACAATGATAAAGTGTATTACTCAGTTTTCCACCCACGACCTAAGGAAAAAGAAGATAGTCCAACCGTGATGGATGGTTCGGTTAAAGAAATACCTGTGGAAGTTTAATAAAATATATAATATTTAATATGACTAATAAATATTATGGATTACGCCGACGCCCTACTTTTGAAGAAATGCTAAAGGAAGCGATGACGCACAGATTAAAAATTGAAATCATCCCCGAAAGACAGGTAATTGACTTGTCAATCAACAATATAGATTTTGACGATTTTGACCTTTCAAAATACGATAGGAGACTACGGTTGAATGCTAGGGTTCAAACTGATGAACAAGTTCTTCAACACGAATTGTTCCCTGATATGTTTGATGAAGTAGCGCCAACATCACAGTTATATGAAAACAACGAGGCAGACGCACAAACAACACGATATATAGCAAAAGATTTTGCTGATGAAATTTATAGTAATGCAACTTCAGGACCAAAAGATGAACCAAAAGATGAACCAAAAGATGAAAAGCAGGAAGATTTACAAAGTCTTCATTTAACATCATCATCGTCATCAGCATCAACCGAAAAAGATAAGAAAGAGGAAAGCCGAGAAATAAAATCGTTAAGAAACATATTTTTAGGTGGAGAAGACAAGAGCGTATTTGAACTATTCAAACGTGACAAGAAGACATCCACACCATCAGAACAATCAAGGGAACAGGAAGAAGAACAACCAAGGGCATCATTCTGGTCAAGACGACAGGTAGAAGCAAGAAGCAGAAGCCACTCACCAGAAGAAAGAGCAAGAGGTAATCAAATGAACAGAAGACAATTAGAAACAAGAAGCAGGAGCAACTCACCCCAAGAAATAGCTAGAGGTAGTGAATGGACGAGGGAACAAATGGAAACAAGAAGCAGGAGTAGAAGCCCAGAAAGCACAAATACAAAAAGTAGCCGAGGCAAGAAGAAAAAATAAAAACTACTTAAAGACAAAACGCCCTAATATAGTAAAATGACAGGAATTTTTATTAACGGTAATAGTAAACAGAGAATAACGAATGACGAATTTGATATGATGGTTGAACTGATGAAAGCAGAAAACGACTTAGTCTTACAGATGATAAGCGAACAGAACCAGACTTCGAGCGATGGCAATGAGCAACCCGTGAGATGGAGGGACGACCAGAAGAACTACCACCAGAATTACTACAACAATAACCTAAAACAGTCTTACACTTGTGAGGACTGCGGAAGGACGATATCAAGCAAATCAAATTTATCTAAACACAAGAAATCTAAAATTTGTTCGCAAGCTTCGCGACAATGCACATTATGAAAAAATAATAATCATTCATCTTATTAAAAACACTTAATGAGATTAATGCGTTCATTCTCAACCCGAAACCCATTTTCTCCAACAGTCAACCCCAGCCCGAAAAACTACTTAAAGAGAAAATACCTTATATTATATAGAGTATAGTATTATGGTTACCATGTCAGAAAATAAAATCATAGATTTCATTTTAAACAGCCAACAAGGCGAACTAATACAAAAAGAAGGGAGGCAAACACAAAAACTCAAAATAGGTGATAAGACCTACAGATATGATAAGAACAAACCAGTTTCAAACGTATTGAACACGAAACTAAAGGAAGTGGCAAGGAGTGACGGATATAGAAAGCATGGCCTTTTAATGAAAGGTGCTAATTATCTAAAACTAACGAGAGGCAGACCCTTACAGGATTATGTCAAGCGATTCAAGTCCAAAATCACAGACGAGCAACAAGCGTTCAAGGGATACGCCAACACCTACTCGGTAAGTGATATAAGATTAAAGGGGTTGAAAGGTTTATCCTACTTAAAATACCAGAAGCAACGACTGGCCGAATTCCTGAACAGAAACCCGAACATGAAAATAATCGTGGAAACTGATTTATCATTCAAAAATCCCGACAATGAACTTATTCAAAGGAGGTTAAGAAGCAGAAGATACAATATTCATAATACCGATGAGTTGAACAACGTCTTAAACAACATTGGACATGACATTGAGACACAAATTGAAGTAGTCGAAGACGTTCAGTCGAGTTTGGTTCTTGTACAAGTTGAAAAGTTAGTCATCAGTTATGATAGGTACAATCCTACCCGTGGTTCATCCTTTATTCCATTGCCCGACTGGGTGGCAAACAAAAAGGCTTGTATTAATATTAAAAATGAGGATGACTTATGTTTTAAATATTCTGTTCAATGTGGATTTTATGAGTTATTCAAAAAAGACCATCCCTGCGAGATGTATCATTATAAGAAATATGTAGATGACAAATTTATCAAATGGGATAATATTGACTTTCCAGTAGGTAATGATGAGATTGAACTATTTGAAGAACAGAACAAACACATATCGGTCAATGTTTATTACATAAACCCCGATACAAATAGTAAAACTATTTTATTATACAAAAGAAGCAACAACCCACAAGCACAACACAAAATCGATTTGATTAAATTGACTGATGATGTTAAATCCCATTACGCTTATATCAAAAATTATGATAAGTTAATGAGTAGTCAGACTAACAAGATGAAGGCGAAGAAGTATCACTGTAGAACCTGCTCACATGGTTTCAAGACCGAAGAACTTTTAAAGAAACACGAAGAACAGGGATGTCTAGCAGTTGAGGGTCAAAAAATAGAAATGCCAGAAGCAGGTGAAACAATAGCATTCAAAAACCATTTCAAGAAACTTAAAGCTCCATTCGTAATCTATGCCGACTTTGAATGTTTAACTGTGCCAATTGATGTTAAAAGCAAATCGGCAAAAGCTAAAACTACATCATATCAAAATCATCGTCCGTGTGGTTTTATGATTAATGTAGTCAATGCTATAACCGGAAGTAGTGAGCCTTACTTATACAGAGGTGAAGATTGTATGGATAAGTTTGTTGAAAAAATCAATGAAGTCAGAGAAGATATTATTAGTAGGATGAAGGAAGTAAAAGAGATAATCATGACTGAAAAGGACAAGGAAGATTTTGAAAATGCTACTACTTGCTTTATCTGTGGAAATGATTTTAAACCTGAGGACAAGAAGGTTCGAGACCATTGTCACTTTACTGGAGCTTACAGAGGATGCGCCCACGATGATTGTAATCTTGGTTTTAGTATGAGATATTATAAAATCCCTGTGTTTCTTCATAACCTTAAAAACTATGATGCCCACTTAATCATCAACAAAGCTCACGAACTGAACAAAAATTCTAAAATCGAATGTATCGCTCAGAACAGCGAAAAGTTTATAACCTTTGGTTTTAAAAATCTGTGTTTCAAGGACAGTTTCAGTTTCTTATCGTCTTCGTTGGATAAGTTGGTAAAGTTGAGTAAATATGAGGATGATAAAAAGCGTGAGAATTGGAAGAACAATTTCAGATACAGCGTTAGAAACCCGTATGTTAAAACCGATGAAGATTTGGATTTATTGACTGATAAGGGTATTTATCCCTATGACTACTTTGATGATTTTGAAAGATTTAAGGAAAGGGCTTTACCACCGAAAGAAGCGTTTTACAGTAAATTGAGTGAAGAACATGTAAGTGATAAAGATTATGAAAGGGCACTGAAAGTATGGAAGCACTTCGGGATTAGAACACTCGGGCAGTATCACGACTTGTATTTAAGAACTGATGTTTTACTACTGACCGATGTATTTGAAAACTTTAGAGACTTGTGTATGGAATACTACGGTTTAGACCCCGCTCATTATTATACGTTGCCAAATTTCGCATGGGACGCGATGCTTCTAAAAACTGGTGTTGAAATAGAACAATTGCATGACCAAGAAATGTTTGAGATGGTTGAAAAGGGAATGAGAGGTGGAATGTGTCAGGTAAGTCATAAATTAGCAGTGGCAAATAATAAGTATATGGGGGAAGCATATGATGAGAACAAGCCATCAAATTATATTAGTTACTTGGATGCTAATAACTTGTATGGTTTGGCAATGTCCCAGAAGTTACCGCTAAAAAATATCAAGTGGGCAAAGAAAACTCCCATTGTTGAAAAATGGAATGAAAACGATGAGTTCGGTTATATTATGGAAGTTGATTTGGAATATCCCGAAACATTGCACGACTTCCACTCTGACTATCCACTAGCGCCTGAAATAATGAATGTAAATGTGAATATGCTTTCCGATTATCAAAAGCAAGTCTTCAAAATATATTATGATGGTAAAAGTCCCAAGGACGAGAAAACAAGTAAGTTAATATTAAATCTAAAGGATAAAGAAAAATATGTGGTTCATATCAAGACTTTACAGTATTATTTGAAAATGGGAATGAAAATGACCAAAGTCCATAGGATAATCAAATTTCAACAAAGGGCGTGGTTGAAACCGTGGATTGACTTTAACACTGGTAAAAGGAAAGAAGCGAAAAGCGATTTTGAGAAAGATTTATTTAAATTAATGAACAATTCTGTGTATGGAAAAACTATGGAAGACAAACGAAATCATATGGACTTTGAATTAGTTGATAATGAGGTAAGATATGAAAAATGTGTTAATAATCCAACATTCAAAAATAGATTTATTATTAATGAAAACCTTGTAGGAGTCGAAAAAACTAAAGCGAAACTGAAACTGGACAAACCGATTTTCTTAGGAATGACAATCCTTGACATCAGTAAATTACATATCAAGCAGTTCTACTATGATGTTCTTAAGAAGAAATACAATGAAAACATCAAACTGGTTTATACTGATACTGACAGTTATGTAATTCAAACATTCACTGAGGACATCTACAAGGACTTCAAAGAATTAAACCAATATATGGACTTTAGCGATTATCCACCTGAACACCCCTGCCATGACAAAACAAATAAGAAAAAACTCGGTTATTTCAAGGATGAGTGCAACGGTCAAACAATAACACAATTCATAGGGTTAAAGCCCAAATCGTATGCTTTTACAATACACGGTGAAGAAGAAGAACAAAAGAAATCAAAAGGCGTAGTGAAACACAAGGTGAAGAAAGAACTGACTTACCAAAACTACCACGAAGCATTATTTCAAAACAAAAAGCATGAAATAACATATAATTTTATTCGTAGTCGCAACCATCAATTATTTTCAATGTCTCAAGTCAAGCAATCACTCAGTAATTATGGAAATAAAAGGTTTTACATTGATGCTTTCAATTCACTGCCTTATGGACATTATAAACTGCGTTAAAGAAAAGATACATTAGGTTATTAATGGATAGCAGTAAATATAGAAATGCAAAGATTTACAAAATAACTGATATAGGTTATAATAAGTGCTACATCGGAAGCACCTGTGAAAGCTTGAGCCAAAGAATGGCAAGACATAGGCAAAATTATAACAAGGCAGAACAATGGAATAATAAAACAAACTGTCGTTTGTTGTTTGATGAATATGGAATGGACAACTGTAAGATTGAATTATTAGAAGACTACCCATGTGAAAACAGAGAACAGTTATTGAAAAGAGAAGGTTATTACATTCAAAATAATGATTGTGTGAATAGATGTGTGGCAGGTAGAACAATTAATGAGTGGAAGGAAGACAATAAGGAACACTATCAAAATATGAGGAAGGAATACGCAGAAAACAACAAAGAACATATATGTAATAAAAGCAGGGAACATTACCATCAAAACAAAGAAACAATCCTTGAAAAAAGAAAGGAAACTATTGAATGTGAATGTGGTGGTGTTTTTAGGAAATGTGATATAAGAAGGCACGAGCGAAGCGACAAACATCAACGATATGTATGTGAAAATATTAATATCTAAATATCTCTAATAAGAATGAAATTATTAGAGATGTTTAGCGGGACAGGCTCGGTTGGTTCCTCTCAGTGGCTCACTCGGTTCCTGTCAGGGATGTTCTTCATCGAAGCCCATTTCCCCGATTTAACTATAGTGAATTCCTTGAAAGTTGTCACTCATTTCCCCAGACACTTGTTTATCAACAAAAATATGTGTTCTTTTTTCCCTCTGTGTCATTTCCCCCTTCCCTGTGTTTGATTTCACTGACAACGGGGTTTCAAGGAATACAACAAAATACAAACATTTCCCAAAGTTATGGGTTAGATTTCCCCATTCCCCAAAAGTCATTTCCCTGACTGTGGGGTTTCTTTTCCCTGTGAAAACCAACACTTTTGAAACTCTGTCCTGTGGCGGCCTGGGCAAATGGATGGTGAAGAAGACATATGTAAAAATTGTAAAACTTGGAGAGATAATCAATTTTTAATCAAATGTCTGTTGGAAATAAAAGGAATAAATAATAGAAATGTAGAAGATGATATTTTAATATTTCTAACTGTAAATAAAATACCACCTTACGATTGTGTTAAACAGTTTCTTAAAATCAGTAAGAAAAATATGACACGATTTACGATATATTATGGATGTTGGGTTATAGTCAAGAGAAAGGAGAAGATGTTAAAGAAAATATCAAATTATTTATTGAAAGTAAAAAGTTTAATGTTCAGAATACAGTGAGAGATGTTAATATTATTTTTAAAATGATGTATGAAAGAAGTAAGACAAACCAATTAGATTATTATCCTGAACTGAAATTATAATCATAATATAATAATAACATGTAAAATCTTATATGTTATAATTATACTGAACTTTTAACCTATAAATGAAAATTAGTGAGAAAAACACTAACAAAACACATACACCACCAACACCCCAGAACTTGATAACTACTAAAAGGGCTACCTCTTTCAAATGAAAAAAATGTCGGCCCCCAGCCCAACAATGAACAAGGGGGACAATTACCAAAATGATTGCCTTAACGAAAACGATAAATAAGCTCCCTAAAAACCCTCTTTAAAAAACGAATAAGGGGGAACACAGATTTGAGATGAACGTAAAAACCAGAACAGGCAACCCTCAACAGGCTTCCCCTCAAACCCCCCTTTTCTCCATTTTTCCCCCCCCCCCCAAACGGAAGGTGAAAAGGTGAAATCCCGGCCACCCCCAAACGGAAGGTGAAAAGGTGAAATCCCGGCCTCCCCACCCCCAAACGGAAGGTGAAAAGGTGAAATCCCGGCCTCCCCCCAAACGGAAGGTGAAAAGGTGAAATCCCGCCCCCCCCCCCAAACGGAAGGTGAAAAGATGAAATCCCGCCCCCCCCAAACGGAAGGTAAAAACGTGAAAATCCCGGCCCTGAGGATTGTGGACTTGCGTTTGTTTGCCTCGTGATGCAGTTCTACAGCTTCACATGTTCACTTTTCACCTTCTGAGGTGCGGCCACGCGACTTCACCTTTTCACCTCCTGAGTTGCGGCCACACGACTTCACCTTTTCACCTCCTGAGTTGCGGCCACACGACTTCACCTTTTCACCGTGCGAGTTGCGGCAACATGTTTTTACCTTTTCACCCTGCGAGTTGAGGTTGCATGACTTCACTTTCACCTTGCGAGTTGAGGTTGCATGACTTCACTTTCACCTTGCGAGTTGTGAGCCATTTTTGGTTGAGATTTTTGCCATCCATCGGGAGCGTAGGATTGAGAAGCATGCTGATCAATTCGTAGCAGTGTAGTCCTTTGTGTGGCTGTCTTGCAGAGAACTTGCAGCCAGTTGAGGCCGAGGCCCTGCCAGATGGGGCCCAGAAGTGTTGGTGCCAGTCCCGCCTGAGCAGGGCTTCCAGTGAGAGTCCGCCCGAAGCTGGAGAGAAGGAGGTTGCAGGCGACGAGGGCTGTGAAGGCAGTGAAGGCAGTGAGGCTGATGAAGACCTGAAGCTTTGAATCTCCTTGTCTAATGAGCCCATCGTTGTGCCAGCAGAGGCGCCCAGCTACAGATTGAGCACGTCAATTGGAGGTCTGTTCTTGCAGCTCTCCAGCTTGATGCAGTCAGGCACACCCCCTTGTTTGACAAACTGGCGAACCATAACTTGACGCCGGCCGGCCCCACCTATACTGGGAAACTTCAGAGCGGATTTGTTGCCGCGAGAGGCAAAAGCTGCCAGACGAACAGCTGTCTTCTTCATGGACCCCATCCAGGCCATAGCCCTCAAAAACCTGTCGGTTGGCGCAGTGCGCTTGAAGAACGGCTTCAAGGTTTTTCCAGGAAGTCCTTGCCGCCTGCGCTGGCCCAGCTTGTGAACAACTTGCGTTGCCATGTTGGACACCAAGTTGGACCGGGAGACCTGTGCGCGGTTCCTGGCTGAGCAAGTGTCGACGGTAGACTGCAGGGCGTAAGCAGTCAGCGTCTGCCTTGGAGGCCTGCAGCCCCGAGATGGAGGCGTCTCGACTTGCGAGCTCGGAGGCCAGCGCCGCGGCGGTGACGGCCCCCAGGAGAGCGTTGGCCACCTTGGTGTCTACCTCCAGCGGCGTGATCCTCGCCGCTATGTCTAGGGAGTGCTGGTCCACCACCGTCTTGAGGCCGTAGTTGGCCGCCGCCGTGGCCAGCGTGGCGTTGTTGGCCGAGGCGATGGAGCCGTTCATGGCCGCCGTGGTGCTGTAATTGGACAGCTTCAGGTCCACGCCGTCCGGGGTGCTCTTCGTGGCCCCACGCCCTCCAGCACGTCGAGGACCTCCGGTGTTAAAACCCTCCAGGCCCCGTGCCTAAATTGGGAAGCAGTTCTGAGGTCCGTGTTTGTGTTGCTTACAAGGTTCCATTGATTGCCATTTGGCTCAAGTCACAAGTGAGGTTCAAGATCTTATGTGTAGCTGCGTTCATACGTGATCGGCAATTGAGAGCGGAAAACACTTCGCTTGCGCTGCATTTGTCAGGACCACTGTTGTAACTATTATTCCTTCTCCCTTACATCATTTGCACGGGTTCGGCTATAGCGGTTTGGCCGCATACACCTTTCCACGTGGTTGGTATCAAGCTGGAGGGTTTGGTGGACAGCGTCCCACGGGACGTCACCTTGCCGTCTCTTGACAGGTTATCAGCCGTAACAACAAGCTCTACACTGGACTGAGAGACAGCTGGTTTATTGCGGGTGCAGGGACAATAAAGGGACAATAACTTACACAGTACAATGGCATCTTCAGCGAGCCCAAGTACTGCAACTTTTGGGAACAGCAGCTCAGAGGGATCCAATGGATTGATGGCTCTTCCTGCGGTGATTGATATGATCGCAGATTCACAGGAAGAACCTGGGAGCGGAGGATCCGTGCTATTCAGTGACATATCCACTCCCACGAGATCATGGAAGCAGATTGATGTTCGTCAGGAGTCGAAGCAAAGGGAATCCCCGCCGAGACGATCATCATCTTCGCCTGCGACACCACGGACGTCGCAGAAGGGCGTGAGATCAACATCAAAAGGTGGGAGGTCTAAATCACCCACCAGTGCGGAGTTTCGCGCCGCGATCAAAGAAAAGAACAAGATGGAGATGGAGATCGGGGAATATCAAAAGACACTTGATGAAATGTCGGCAGCAATGGCGAGTCTTCATCAAGAAGACTATGGGAGCACCATCCGGATCCAGGAGCTGGAGAGACGATGCGAGATTGCTAGCAAGCAGTCGGGACATCTTGTGAGTCACCACCAACACCACATGGCTGAGGCATGGCGCAAGTTTGAGGAGGAAGCCCAACAGATGCGCAAGGTGGAATTGAACGCATATCAGTACGGGGAAAAGAAAGACATGGAGTCGAATGTTATAATACAACAGATGAGACAAGCTGAAGGAACTATTATGGAGCAGAAGCGGGAGATTGCAGTGATGAAATCCTACATGGCAAGCGAGAAATCGGCTGCGCAGGAATCAGCTATACATGCAAGTCAGATACACCGTGAGGCTTCACAACAAATATCAGTTTATCAGCAACAGATCAGAGGTATCGAATCGTCTACATCTATCGAGAAGTTCAACGAGGAGGAGATGGTCCAAAGTCTAAGATCACAGTTGGAGCACGCACTCGTCAAGCGCCCCGAGACGTACTCTATGGAGGACTCCAGGGAGCAGCTGATGGTGAGACTGAACGACATCACAACATTCGCGGAACAAGAATCGAAGAGAGCAGATTGCTTGCTTCGCGAGAAGGAAGAGATCGTCAAGCAGTACGAATCCGACGTGTCGAAGAAGGACCAGATGATTGCTATCGAGGGTGGTCATCGTCAGGACGCGATCTTGGAGTTAGCCCAGGTCAGAGAAGCAAAACAAGAAGAACGGTGCACGATGGACGAGAAATCGAAGGAGGCAGAGTACTGGAGATCGACAGCTAGAGGTGTGTATAATGAGTACCTCGAAAAGATGCGTGAACTGAAGGATCGAGAGGCGACGCTCAAGCAAGAAGAGAGTTTTGTTTGTCAACTCGATGCAGACAATGAGGAACTACGAGCACACAAGAAGCTGGAGACTCAGGAAGCCTCCAGCAGCAAAGATGGACATCGCGAACGAGCAGTAGTGAAACGCGCTGAGGGAGGACCCCAAGCTAATTCGACTAGGGTAGACAAGAGGGTGACTGGGTTATTCCCGTCATCGTCGTCGAATCAGACCCCTAATTCGTCGCTAATGCCAGGTTCGATTCTCTTTCCGTCTTTTGGTGATCCAATGATCGATGTACACCTGTCCCAGATGCAAGGGGTTGTTGGGCATGTCCCACAATCCGCTACTACAACTGGCGGTGGTGGTGATGGAGGTGGAGACAGCGGTACTACACCCCCATTGGATTACGGTGGATTCTCGCCCAATGGAAACAGACGAGGGGCAGGTCGACGTCGGTTGAGCCTCACAGGTGGCGGAGGGGGACCTCCGGACGATCCACCCGATGATGAGGACGAGGATGACGACGACGAAGAGGATGAAGAAGACGAGGAAGAGGAAGAAGAAGAAGATGACAATCGGACAAGGAGAAGGCGCAGAAGATCGAGGGATGATAGAGAAGTCAAGAACGAAAGACCGAGGATTTCGAGGAAAGAAGCCGAGAGGGTCTCTATTCCTGCTTGGCCAAAGATCCATCAACTCGATAACTGGAAGATGCAATTGCTGATGAATGTTCTGAGCGCATGCGCAGATCCAGATACTGACACATGGACGAAATGGTTGGAACAGGCTCTTGGGTTAAACCCAGACCTAGAACAGCTGAGCGACTCCGGAGGCGAGAGATTCGCTACGATAGATATCAAGATGGCCATGGGCATGCAGAACATGTTGAAACAAGCACCTGACGAAGCCAAGGACGTGTACCTCGACGCTACACGACATTCGGAACTACGACATCAACAAGGGGTGATCGTGAAAGGACGAGAGTTGGTGGCATTGGTTATGCAATCATTCAGGACATCTGATCGAACGGATCTTGTCTACCACATCGAGCACCTATTCAACCTTGACTTTCCTGGAGATAAGAATTTGGTTATATTCAGGAACAAGTGGTATGATTTGCTGCTGAAGATGAGGAACGAGGACAGACCCAGCAAGTTGGCTCTCAGAGACATCCTCTACAGGAAGATCAAAGGGAGCAAGAAGATGGAGTTCGGACTCAACGCCTACCACAGGTTGCCGGACAAGCATCCACAAAAGACGTACGAATTCTTGTTGGCATTGATCGACCATCAGATCAAAGCGGATAGGGAGGACCTGATGCTTGACATGAAGGAGAAATCGGTCAAGACAATGATGAAGTCGGGCGGCAGGGATGCAGCCCCGGCCACCGGCAAGCAGGAGAACCAGGGTGGCAAAGGCAGGAAGGGAAAATCCAATGGACCTGATGCTGCTCCTGTACTCCCAAAGGCCAAAGCAAAGGGTCACGCTGGCAAGAACGGCAAGTCCGGCGGTGACAGCGACAGAGGCAGGAGTCCGGGCGGAAGTAAAGATAACCCATGTTGGTATCACTTCAAGTCAGCGAAGGGATGCGTGAAAGGAAATGAATGCACTTTTCCCACAGCAAGAAGACGGAGCACAAGCTGGAGAACATGTCCAAAGGGAAAGGAAAAGGTAAGTCCAAATCCAGATCCCCATCACCAAAGAGGGATGATGGGGCATGCTTCGCATTCCAGAAGGGGAAGTGCGACAAGGGGAGTGCTTGCAAGTACAGGCACGAGCTCATCAAGAACAATTCAGCTCCGGCAACGTCAAGCGACAAGGCACAGGCCAAGTCGAAGGCTGCCGCCAAGGCCGCAGCGCCTGCTATTGCAAGAAGGGCCATCGCGATGCCTGCGATAGTCTTGAAGCAATCGGCTCTTGCGGGAAAGGTCAGCTTCAAGAAGGACGTTGAACAGGTCGAACCGGACGAAGCCGAGACTGTCTACCACGAGCATGATGATGACGCAATGAGCGAATCATCAAGATGGTCTGGCGAGTCCGAGATCCCTGAGAATATGAGGACAATGTGAATGAGCCTTATCAGTACGTGTACGTCGACGAGAAGAAGCTCAAGAGCAGTGATCATCGTGAATTATCAGCCTATCAAGTCCAACGATCATTGATAAGAGCGAGGATACTGAGCGAAGTGGTGGATGACATATACAAGAAGCACTACTTCCCGGTGACCAAGGAGAGCTCCATAATGTTTGAATATGATCGGGATAAGGACGAGATCAAGGAATCGGCCGTCGACTGGAAGAAACGGCACGGTCTGCCGAAGAATGTGTTCGCAATGTCAACGTGCGTCAGCAGACGGGTGAAATGGTTGATGGACACCGGATGTGGTCATGATCTCATCGGAAGAGCCCAAGCAAAGAGCCTGGGTGTAGATGATGACGAGATCGTGTTCCAAACCGCAAATGGCTCCACTTCCACGTCCGATGTGGCCAAAATAGTCGTGGACGAGTTGGGCGAGACTGTCGAGCCGCACGTGTTGGACGAGTCACCCACGGTATTGTCAATAGGGAGGAGATGTGTTAAAACCCTCTAGGCCCCGTGCCGAAATTGGGTAGCTGTTCTGAGGTCCTTGTTGGTGTTGCTTCCCAAGTTCCATTGATCGCCATTTGGCTCAAGACACAATTGAGGTTCAAGATCTGATGTGTGACTGCATACCTACGTGATCGGCATTAAGAGCGAAAACAACTGCTTGCGCTGCATTTGTCAGGACCACTGTTGTAACTATCATTCCTTCTCCCTTACAACGTTTACACGGGTTCGGCTATAACGGCATCGTCCGTATACACCTTTCTACGTGGTTGGTATTACAGCTTGAGGGTTCGGTGCATAGCGTCCCACGGGACGTCACCTTGCCGTCTCTTGACAGGTTATCAGCCGTAACTACAAGCTCTACACTGGACTGGGAGACAGCTGGTTTATTGCGGGTACAGGGACAATAAAGGAACGATAACCTACACAGTACAATGGCGTCTTCGGCGAGCCCAAGTACTGCAACTTTTGGGAACAGCAGCTCAGAGGGATCCAATGGATTGATGGCTCTTCCTGCGGTGATGGATATGGTTGCAGATTCACAGGATGAACCTGGGAGCGGAGGTTCCGCGCTATTCAGCGACATATCTACTCCCACAAGATCATGGAAGCAGATCGATGTTCATCAGGAGTCGAAGAAAAGAGAATCCCCACCGAGAAGATCATCATCTTCGCCTGCGACACCACGGACGTCGCAGAAGGGCGTGAGATCGACATCGAAGGGTGGGAGGTCAAAATCA
This sequence comes from Effrenium voratum, assembly GCA_963377175.1. Taxonomy (NCBI): domain Eukaryota; class Dinophyceae; order Suessiales; family Symbiodiniaceae; genus Effrenium; species Effrenium voratum. The sequence goes on along the minus strand of CAUJNA010003396.1, from coordinate 572,728 downwards.
CCCACCAGTGCAGATTTTCGCGCCGTGATCAAAGAGAAGAATAAGATGGAGGTGGAGATCGGGGAATATCAGAAGACACTTGATGAAATGTCGGCAGCAATGGCGAATCTTAACCAAGAAGACTATGGAAGCACCATCCGGATCCAGGAGCTGGAAAGACGATGCGAGATTGCCAGCAAGCAGTCGGGACATCTAGTGAGTCACCACCAACACCACATGGCTGAGGCATGGCGCAAGTTTGAGGAAGAAGCCCAACAGATGCGCAAGGTGGAAATGAACGCATTTCAGTACGGGGAGAAGAAAGACATGGAGTCGAATATTATAATGCAACAGATGAGGCAAGCTGAAGGAACTATCATGGAGCAGAAGCGGGAGATTGCATTGATGAAATCCTACATGGCAAGCGAGAAGTCGGCCGCGCAGGAATCAGCTATACGTGCAAATCAGATACACCGTGAGGCTTCACAACAGATATCAGCTTATCAGCAACAGATCAGAGGCATAGAATCTTCTACATCTATCGAGAAGTTCAACGAGGAGGAGATGGTCCAAAGTCTGAAATCACAGTTGGAGCATGCACTCGTCAAGCGCCCCGAGACGTACTCTTTGGAGGACTCCAGGGAACAGCTGATGGCGAGGCTGAATGACGTTACAGTATTTGCGGAACAGGAATCGAAGAGAGCAGATTGCTTGCTTCGCGAAAAAGAAGAGATCGTCAAACAGTATGAGTCCGACGTGTCGATGAAGGACCAGATGATTGCTGTCGAAGGTGGTCATCGTCAGGATGCGATCTTGGAGTTAGCCCAGGTCAAAGAAGAGAAACAAGAGGAACGGTGCACGATGGACGAGAAGTCGAAGGAGGCTGAGTACTGGAGATTGACAGCTAAGGGAATGTACGATGAGTACCTCGAGGAGATGCATGAGCTTCAGAGACAACTGAAAGAAAGAGAGGCGACGCTCAAGCAAGAAGAGAGTTTTGTACGCCAACTCGATGCTGACAACGAGGAACTACGTGCACACAAGAAGCTGGAGACACAGGAAGCCTCCAGCAGCAAAGATGGACATCGTGAACGAGCAGTAGTGAAACGCGCTGAGGGAGGAACCCAGGCTAATTCAAATAGGATAGACAAGAAGGTGGCTGGGTCAGTCCCGTCATCGTCTTCAAATCAAATCCCTAATTCGTCGCTGATGCCAGGTTCGATCCTCTTTCCGTCTTTCGGTGATCCAATGATCGATGTACACCTATCCCAGATGCAAGGGGTTGTTGGGCATGTCCCACAATCCACTACTACGACTGGTGGTGGTGATGGGGGGGGAAACAACGGTACTACGCCCCCATTGGATTACGGTGGATTCCCGCCCAATGGGAATGGGCAGGGAGCGGGTCGACGTCAGTTGAGCCTCGCTGGTGGCGGAGGAGGACCTCCGGATGATCCACCCGATGATGAGGATGAGGATGACGACGACGAAGGAGATGAGGAAGACGAGGAAGAAGAAGAGGAAGAAGACGATCGGACACGGAGGAGACGAAGGAGATCGAGAGATAACCGAGAGATCAAGAATGATCGACCGAGAATCTCGAGGAAAGAGGCCGAGAGAGTATCTATTCCGGCCTGGCCAAAGATCCATCAACTTGACACCTGGAAGATGCAACTGCTGATGAATGTTCTGAGCGCATGTGCAGATCCAGATACCGACGCATGGACGAAATGGCTGGAGCAGGCTCTTGGGTTGAACCCAGACCTGGATTTGCTTAGCGATTCAGGTGGCGACAGATTTGCTACGATAGATATTAAGATGGCCATGGGCATGCAGAACATGCTGAAACAAGCACCTGACGAAGCCAAGGACGTATACCTCGATGCTACACGACACTCTGAACTACGACATCAACAAGGGGTGATCGTGAAGGGACGAGAGTTGGTGGCATTAGTTATGCAATCATTCAGAACTTCCGATAGAACGGATCTTGTCTACCACATCGAGCATTTATTCAACCTTGACTTTCCTGGCGACAAGAACTTGGTCATGTTCAGGAACAAATGGTATGATTTGCTGCTGAAGATGAGGAGCGAGGACAGACCCAGTAAGCTGGCTCTCAGAGACATCCTTTACAGGAAGATCAAAGGGAGCAAGAAGATGGAGTTCGGCCTCAATGCCTACCATAGACTACCGGACAAGCATCCTCAGAAGACGTATGAATTCTTATTGGCGTTGATCGACTATCAGATCAAGGCAGATCGGGAAGACCTGATGCTCGACATGAAGGAGAAATCGGTCAAGTCGATGATGAAGTCAGGCGGGAAGGATGCGGCTCCAGCAACTGGCAAACAGGAGAACCAGGGTGGCAAGGGCAGAAAGGGGAAACCCGGTGGACCTGATGCCGCTCCTGTGCTCCCAAAAGCCAAGGCAAAGGGCCACGCTGGCAAGAACGGCAAGTCCGACGGTGCCAGCGACAGAGGCAAGAGTCCGGGCGGAAGCAAGGATAACCCCTGCTGGTACCACTTCAAATCGGCGAAGGGGTGCGTGAAAGGGAATGAATGCACTTTTTCCCACAGCAAGAAGACGGAGCATAAGTTGGAGAGCATGTCCAAGGGGAAAGGAAAGGGCAAATCCAAGTCCAGATCATCGTCACCAAAGAGAGATGATGGAGCATGCTTCGCGTTTCAGAAGGGGAAGTGCGATAAGGGAAGCGCTTGCAAGTATAGGCATGAGCTCATCAAGAACAATTCAGCTCCAGCAACGTCAAATGACAAGGCGCAAGCCAAGTCGAAGGCTGCCGCCAAAGCCGCAGCGCCTGCCATTGCGAGGAGGGCCATCGCAATGCCCGCGATAGTCCTGAAGCAATCGGCTCCTGCAGGGAAGGTAAGCTTCAAGAAGGACGTTGATCAGGTCGAACCGGACGAAGCCGAGACTGTCTACCACGAGCACGATGACGACGCGATGAGCGAATCATCGAGATGGTCTGGCGAGTCCGAGATCCCCGAGAAAATGGTGTGGTTCAAGGAAGTGCTCGACGTCGACGAGAATGGGGAGATCACCTACCTCGAAGACGAGAGAAGGCAATGGGAACGAAAAGGGAATGGTACGGTTATGAGGACAATGAGAATGAGCCTTATCAGTACGTGTACGTCGACGAGAAGAAGTTCAAAAGCAGTGATCATCGTGAATTATCAGCCTATCAAGTCCAACGATCATTGATACGTGCGAAGATACTGAGAGAAGTGGTGGATGATATATATAAGAAGCACTACTTCCCGGTGACCAAGGAGAGCAGCATAATGTTCGAGTATGATCGGAACAAGGACGAGATCAAGGAATCGGCTGTCGACTGGAAGAAGCAGCATGGTATGCCGAAGAACGTTTTCGCCATGTCAACGTGCATCAGCAAACGGGTGAAATGGTTGATGGACACCGGATGTGGTCATGATCTCATTGGAAGAGCCAAGGCGAAGAGCCTGGGTGTCGACATCGTGAAAGATGACGACGAGATCGTGTTCCAGACCGCGAATGGTTCCACTTCCACATCTGATGTGGCCAAGATAGTCGTGGACGAGTTGGACGAGACTGTCGAGCCGCATGTATTGGATGAGACACCCACGGTATTGTCAGTGGGGAGGAGATGCATGAAGATGGGTTATGCATTTCACTGGATGCCTGGTAAACTACCTTTCATGGTTACGCCAAAGCAGGGATTCGTGCACTTGCAGGTCAAGGACGACATCCCGTACCTAGTGAGTGATGGTAAACTTCGGAGTAACAGGCATCGCCCTACGATAGACGACCTCAAGGAGCACTTTTCGGAAGTATTGGCGATGGTAACGAACGACGAGGCAGATCAGGGAGGTGACGATGAGAACGACGTCACACCCGCCGCTGTCGGTGAGTCCGCAGAGGCCGAGGGCGAACACCACGACGGGGCATTCGACTTCGGGCCACCCGGAGGAGCCGGTCCGGTACGTCCGCCTCCCGTGGCTGAGGAAATACCTGTAGATGTTGGGTCAGTCCCGCATCGACATGGTGATGCCGAAGCTCACGAGGAAGAGGTTGATGAAGATGATCCAGATGCCGGGATCGAAGTAGACGTGTACGAAGGATCATCAATAAAGAGGAAAGTGGGAGTCCTCAAGAAGGACGCCAACTCCATAGCTCATTTGCTTACACACAGATACCGAAATCCCTTCTGCGAATCATGCGTCAAGGCAAAGATGAGACACTTCAGATCACGAACGGGAGCATTCAAAAGAGAAGTGAAGACGTTCGGTGACCTGGTGACGTTCGACTTTGTGACGGCATCAGGAGATCATGAAGTGGAAGGCAGGTATGCGCTCATCATCCGGGACATATATACCGGAATTATCATGGCTTATCCCACCGCGAGAAGAGACACTGACTCAGTCGTCAGGGCTATCAAGCACTTCTGCGGGAGGAGGAAAATCAAGCAGGTATATTCAGATGACGGCCCGGAACTGATCAATGCGTGCGTGGAGCTGAAGCTGAACCACGACCTATCGCTGCCTGGACGGCCGCAGAACAATTCCCTTGCTGAAAGAACAAATCAATTCATCATTGACCAGACTTCGGCTTGTCTAGTACATGCCGGTCTACCCACGTGTTATTGGGTGCAGGCCATCACCACTCTGTGCCATCTCATGAACATCGAAGAGGTGAACGGATCGAGTGCATGGATGAGGCTGCATGGCGAGGAGTTCAAGGGCGAGAAGATACCTTTTGGTGCGCTAGTGGACTTCAAGCCGAGCGAAGCACGAGGGGGAAAGAGGGAGAAGTTCGAGCCGAGAGGGGAAACTGGTATATTTGCTGGATATGTGTTGAGCACCGGTATGCATTGGGCAAACAAGTATCGTGCTTGGGCACTTACTGCATTTGCGGGTGCAGAGCTGAACATCAAGAAGGCAAAGGTTCCACCTCGGTTGAGAATGCCACATCAGACGGAGAGGATGATCCTGAAATCTCCTCTGACATTCCCAATACAACAGAAGTACAAGGTTGCCAACGAGACTTTGGAAGGAATAGAGATGTCTATCGATGCAATCGGTCTGGATGCACGTGACCGCCTGATCGAGGATGAGGACTACGAGCCTGAATTGTTGCAGAGTGACGAGAAGCGACTGCTTGACGATGAAGTCGATCAGATCGCTGGTCTACTGCTCGACGATGGCCCGGAAGTAATCGCCGGAGATCGGGGGGATCATGCAGGAGAAGAAGATGCTAGACCGAGCTCCTCAAAAGGGAAAGGAGATGGACACCCTAAGGGCGATGAAAAGGTTGCGAAGTCCGACCTTCCACACGTGTCAGTTGGGCTACCCGGGGATGGTATCACGTACGTCAACGACGATGGCAAGGAGGTTAAGATCGACAAGGCCGGGAGACCGTATCCTGTCGGGAAGGACGGATTCAGGCTAATGAAGACATCGAGACCTCCAGAGTTCACTCCTGAAGAATGGAAGATGATGAGTAAATATTACACCAAGGAAGAGAAGGCCGAAGTGAAGGGCGGTGGCAAAAGGAAAGAGGAAGATCCCAAGAGTAAAGAGTCTGATATTTCCGCGCCGGCAGAGGCACGGACATTACAGATGCCCGGTGGTAAGAGAATTCGAGCGATGCTTCGGAACCGCTGGGGTGGAGTAGAATGGCAGTACAATTGGGGATTGCGGAAGAACATATCAAAGATCAAGAACCCAATGGATGGGAAGCACTTGGCTGAGCTTGAATGGGTCAGGATTGTTGTTAATCCTGTCGACGGGGTGGTTGTTCTCATGGATTCCAAACAGTCCCAAGACGTCATGAGACGAAACGTTCAGCTTGAGAAAGAATTTGAGTGTCTGGTGGTAATTTATGCCTGGAAGTTCAAGTCTGAGGAGCGATCAAAGTCGACTCCAAACTGGACGAAGGCGGTTGCATCAGTCATGGAGAGTCATAAAGACGAAGCTGAGACAGCATCGGGGACGGATCCATCGGTCGACGAATCGACGGACCTCACCTGGTATGAATGGGAGGAGTCTGCTGAGATAGTTTCTGGAAAAGTGCCACTCGCAATGCCTGCGATAGGCGAGGACGGTGAAGCCAAAAAGTACCCATCGATGCCGTGCGTGACTTCTGAGCGAATACAGCACAGAGAGAAGGCTGTGAAAGTTGTACGATTCTTCGACGCTTTAGTATCCAGGCCGGTAGGCCGGAAAGAGATGTTGACCAACCCTGATGCATTGGCATCAATGAAGAAAGAGTGGTCGGGATTAATCGACCAGGGGGTCTTCGATCTTGGCGCGGTGCGTGAATATGACGCTGTAGCCAGAGAAGCAAAAGCGAAAGGGGAAGAAATACACATGGCTCGCGCACATGGCATTTGCGTTGAAAAGCACTCACAGTTGCCTGTTGGTGATCCTAAGAGGAAGTTCAAGGGTAGAGGCGTGTTGCTGGGGAACCAAGTGAAGAACCAAAGCTTTGAGGCTGCGATGTTTCAAGATTTGGGGAACTCCCCTGCTTCATTTGAAGCCTCGCGTTGGGCGGATTTTCTGGGTTGTCATGATGGCTGGGATGTGCAGATGGCCGACGCTGTTCAGGCGTATATACAGGCCACCTTGAGAGGCACGCCGTGTTGGATTGAATTGCCACCGGAGGCCGTGCCAAGTGAATGCAAATGGGATAAGTACAGAAGACCAGTCGTCCCGTTGAGGAAGGCGCTGTACGGACACCCAGATGCGGGAACATTTTGGGAGCAGCACTGCGATGAGTCGGTGCGTGCCGTTGGTTTTGAGCCCATCGGCGAAGAATGGCCTTCAGTGTACATTCACGAAAAGCTCCAGCTTGTTCTGGTTGTGTATGTCGACGACTTCAAAATGGCAGGGCCGCAGAAGAACCTTGCCCAAGGGTGGAGCATGTTGCGTACACGTTTGAAGATTGAGCCCGAGACTGGACTTGACATGTACCTTGGTTGCAATCAAAGCAAGGGAAACGTCACTCTCGGGAACGGACACCGAGTAACAACGGTGACCTATGACATGGAACAGTTCCTACGTTCCTGTGTCGACCGCTATCTTGAAGTGGCGGGCGACGTGAAGTTGAATAAGGTTGTCACCCCTGAGTTGCATGAAGAAACAAAGAATCACGTCTCACGGAAGCCTGCCAGAGAGGGGCCGTCAGTCGTGTGCAATTGGTGTAACAATCTTGTGCCCACCGACGGTTCTGCCACAGTGCCGGACCAACGGGGAGGGACTCCTGAGTTGGCCATGAAGGAGCCCGTGCGTGGACACCTTGCTCCGCATGCCGCTAGCGTACTGATGAAGTTGCTGTACGGTGCGCGGATTGCTCGCTTCGATTTGTTGCGGCAAGTGAATCGCCTAGCACGGAACGTGCATAGGTGGACTGACTCCGATGATCGGGGTTTGCATCACTTGATGTGCTATGTGCATCATACCAAACATTGGCGCATGGTCGGTTGGGTTGGAGACCCTATGGACGATGTGCACTTGGCCTTGTATGCGGACGCTGACTTTGCGGGATGCATTGACTCGCTGCGTTCCACCTCCGGTGGACACTTGAATATACAAGGGCCTAATACCCGGTTTCCGTTGTCTGGCAGCTCTAAAAGACAGGGTTGTGTGAGTCACTCCACTCCCGAGGCCGAGATTGTTGCGGCCGACGTTGCCATGAGATCGATGGGTATGCCCGCTCTCAAGCTGGTAGAGCGGATTCTCAAGAAGTCACCGAACTTTGTGTTCTATGACGATAATAAGGCTATGATCGGTGTCGTGCGATCGGGGAGGAACCCCACGATGCGCCACCTTGAGAGAAGCCATGGTGTTAGCATTTCGTGGATGCATGAGATGTTCACACGTGATTACATGTACTTGGCGTATGAGGTCACCGACAGGATGGCGGCCGATATTTACACCAAGGCGTTCAATGATGGGCGCAAATGGAAACATGCATGTTTGCAGATTGGTCTACTTGACCCGAGCTTGCTGTCTGACCCGGATACCCTCAAGGCGCTCACACCCACGTGTGATCCCATAAAGGGGACCATGCAGACCGCTTCGGGGACAGTTGACGGAGTTCCAACATTTCCGTACACACACATACCGATCATGCCCCCGGACCTATGGTGGTCTGGATTAACATCTAAAGAGGGATTGCATGAGCATGAAGGACATGATCCGGTTGTTGTTGCCAAGGGACCCAGATTGATGCGTGTGAAACCTCCACTCGCGGTTATGACACCGTTTGGGAGCAAGTGGCTTCGTTCCACTTGGTTTCTGAAGAATGGGTCATGGCTCAAAGTTGAGGATAGAGTTGACCCGGGGCTACAATGTGTGCGAATTGATGGTTGGGTTGAACGCGCAGTTTGGCAGTTTCATCCCGTACCGGTCGCTGCACCGGCGCGGGAACGGTCTCCACGACCACGACCAATTCACGTCGGGTCCGGGGATGTTGACATGCAGTCCGTGCTGGCCGCATTTGTTGAAGAACTGTCGAACGAGCGCATAGAGTTGAAGTGTGTTAACGACCTTGCTTTGGAAACGTTGCTCCGATTGAAATTGCTCATGCGTTGTCTGCATATCAATCACGAGCAGCTTGTCCCTGGTCGTTGTTTTGTTCCGTATCGCATTGCGGTGAAGCACAAGCCACAGTTAGCGCCGGGTATTGAACTCGCGATGGTCAAACATGACGGTGGTGTGCTTCGCGCTCCTGTTCATGTCTCGCTTCCTGGTATGAGAACTCGCACAGTCGTCACTCTTTACAGTGTTGACTTGGCTCGGCCCATCGTGCTGATGGCATGTTCCGAACCACGTAACTGGTTCACTGCTCTTGCCCGCCATGACGGGCCGCAGGTTGTCACCATAACTCTGGTTGATGACTTACTGAGCGAGTACGGGGGGAGAATCGCCAGACATGTGCTTACCAAACCTTCCGATTTGTTGTTCTTCGCCGGGCCTTGCACGGGGGGATCATCATGGGCACGCCTCAACAAGACTCGCGGCATTGACACCGCAGAGAAAATCGAGGCCAAACAAAGAGAATTTTGGAGATTATTTGAACGGTTCGTTGAAATTAAACGGCATGCCATGACAAAACGAGCTGCGATTTTGTTTGAGTTGCCTGGAAGTTGTGATTATTGGAAAGATGAGAGACTGCATGAGGTCGTGCATGATGGGACTAGTCACGAGTTTGATGGGTGTCGCTATGGCTTGAAACAAAGATATGCAAAGAAACCCATGCCAATCAAGAAACCATGGAGAGTTGTCTCATGGAACTTTGAACTTGGTGGCTCGTTGTCTAAGAAATGCAATGGAAACCATGAGCATGGACCTTGTGCTGGTCGTGAAACCAAAGAAACCCAGTTGTACACGTCTATAATTGTGGGTGTGATCCTTCGCCGTTTTCGTGCTCGAGCAAGGTGCCTCAAACCGGCACCGTTGAAACTCGCTCTTGCTTGCATTACGCGAAGGAGATCGCGGAAGCACCAAGCTACTGCGAGCGAAATCTGCACCACCCCAACTGCACAACCGAGGTGCTGGGCCAGTCCCGAACCTCTGGTGCATACGGGGAGCTGGGTCAGTCCCGAACCCCAAGCTTCAAGAAGGAGCTGGACGAGTTCGTCACCTCAATCTGAAGCTGGGATCATATTGGGACAATTCCGTGGCTTCATTTGCAGCTGCTTATTTTGGGTTTTCCTGGTTCTGGAGAATATCATCAAGATGACTGCCAATCCGAATGTCGTCAATACGAATGAGTTCTTCTGCGTGCCTGTTGGGAAATCTAGGCAAGCAGCAATCTTCTTGGGAAATTTGGTGAAGAACGCCATCGAGGAAGGCAAGAGGATACCCAAGAGGATGGAGATGAGCAGCGACCTGGGTATGTGCGTGAAGTGGATCGAGGACATCGGCGTCCCCGCTATTTATGCATACTCTGCGTACTATTCTGCCAAGGGCCGCGGGATGATGAAAGGTGAAGGGCAGTCTATGAGGGTTGCCTTAGAGTTCATCAGCAAAGTTTTCGGACAGCTTTCTGCCGACGAATGTATGCTTGGATGGAGGGAATTCTGCAGCAAGGGAAAGAAGATCGTGTCGGCGCTGAACCAACTTTGCGGTGAGGCAACGATGCTGGCGAAGAACCCCGAGTTGCTCAACGTAACCAAGTACTGCATGGAAGGGGCGGATATGTTGAGATCAATCGCGAACATCTGGGATCTCGCACTAGGCGTGGCCGAGGACAACGATGAACGGTCGTTCAAAGCAGCATTCCACCAGAACACCCCGGTTGGGGAGGTGTACAAAGAATTCATCAGCGACGAGTCATCTAGGGCATCGTCATCGAGAAGGTGGAGGAGCTCCGAGGAGTTCCAGACGACTGCAGAGTTTGAGAGGCACGACCGGAGAATCGCAAGATACAGGGATCGAAACTGGGGGAAAGTGTTCACGTTGAGCGTGATCAAGGCTCCCAAGATCGACTCCTACGGTCGTGGTTCCAAGGACGACTACCAGAAGAATTGGGACCTTGGGTTGGTCTACCAGAATGAGCTGCAGGCATCGATGAAGAACCTCGCATATGCACTGAGGAGGGATGAGAATGCCAGCCAGAACAACCTATTGCGCTGGATGATCTGTGGGTCAACCCCCAGTGACATCTCTGACGCGTGCATCGGGGCGGTCAATTCGCTCATGTGCGTATCGTTCATCATGAGGAGATTGCAGCCATTGCTCGGTGAGAAGGACTCCAAAGATCAGTCGTATACAGCTTATTTCCGTCCAGACAAAAGGGAGCTGAACGATCTCTACCGGGAGATTGAGTACGCCAGGGATTTCCTGTGGTGCATCGATATGATCTATGAGTCGAAGCTGCCTGCGATGAACATCAACTCCATCAGTTTGGCACCGCACGCGGCTGACAGGGCCGCTGAGAACCAAGATCGGCGCAAGTGGGTAAGCTGGATGAAGGAGATCGAGAAGAAGGCCGAGAAGGACGTCATGATCGAATTCTTCCAGAATAAATACTGCACGATTCATGAAATCGAGAGGGAACTGGAGAAGTACCCCGAGGATTTCGTGGTTGGGGAAGAGCCGACATGGTGGGTGATGGGCTCATCGAAGACGGAGCCGCCACGGAAGACGGAGCGACAGCAGAAGTCGGCATCAAGCTCCGGACAAAGGAGTCAAACCGCTGGTGGGTCAGTCCCCCAGCCGGGAGCTCCAAGTGGGGGGTCGCAAGCCAGCGATGCTGTCAAGATCGACAACGAGATCATCGACTCCATTTTCCGAATGAACTCTGGCGGTGACGACGACAGATGGGTAATTATCAACCCAACTGCTGGACACGATACCTACACTTCATTCGAAGGGGGTACCACTTTGGGCGGAGCGACTGTCAATGTGAAATTCAACATAGACAACAATACGGGGTACCCAATCATACAAACTGTATTTGGGCCGTGTCTTGCAGAAGGCAAGAACGCAACATATTGGGAGTGTATGCTGAGATGCCTGACCTCTTCGCTATTGCACTTCGAGGAGAAGACCAGCGCGGAGAAGATCATTCTTTCCTATGTTGGGAAGGGAAATGCGGCATGGCTACAGCTGTATGCTTTCTTGTGTGCCCAAACAGGATGCTTGATTACTGGACGCCTTCCGGGCGCCAAAGCCATCAACGCGTTGATTCAGGCGGAGAAGAACCCGGACAACGCACCTGGACAGTTGAACCGGATTATCAATAGGCAGAAGAGGAGCCCCATTGGCGAGGCGACGATTCGCGACATGATGATCCACAAGAAGAGCTTCTTGGTCCTGGATTGGCCCCTGAGGGCCGTCAACTCGAAAGGGAGCACGAAGACCTTCCAGATGATGGTCAACGAACAGGGATGGACAAACATCGAGGAGAGATCATACTATGGGTCGAGTGAGCAAGTCTCCTCACCCAACGACACGTTGAATATCATCTCCCGATTGCAGAAGCTGGATAAGCTCATCGCTGAACGGCGGAGGCGAGACATGGATGACTCACCAATGTCGGTGCACATCTGGATGTCGCTATATGATTGGGTGTGCATGAGAGGATGCGGATGGCAGGTGACCGCCAACCCCATCATCGACTCCCTGCAGAAGGCGATATCTGACCTCGTCAACACATGCAAGGGCCTGGTCGTGGTGTGCGTGAATCGCGATGTTGCTTTCCATGGTGGAAGAGGGGACTTGGGGACGATCGCCAACAAGGTTAGCGAGATCTGCAAGGCGGCAGGCGCGCTGGTGACCGAGAACGATCGCCTGTGGCGCGTGGTCCATGCGCTCACAGGAAAGAACTACAAGATCCCTGGGAGCTCGAACTTGCAACACTTCCTCCTGAAGCGACTGCTGATTGAGAAATCCATCGATGCGGTCGCACCAAGCAACGCGTTTGTGTGTGAGCTGGAGGGGACGTGCATAAACGAGCCCGACCTTCGATTCAACATCCCGAAGAACATGGAGGAATCGAAGGTGAAATTCGAGTACAAGCCGACCTTCACTGCACAGTCGAAGAGGAAACAAGAGCAGCAAGATGAAGGACACGGCGAGCAGGATGCTTTTGGGAAAGCCGATGTCGGTGATCAACGTCTTCGATGGTATACGGTCACGGAGCTCAGCAAGTTTATCTGCGAACTTTGCGCTAAAGAGATGCAGATGAGCAAGTCGAAGGTGCTCGGACCGAATTCGAAGTACAATCCCTCTTCTTGCGTGAACTGTTGCGCGAACTGGAACGCGGACACGAACGGTATTGCAATGTCTATCGAGGGGAAGAAAATGTACACGCGCCTCTTCGCGGAATGCGTGGTGGCAATCCCCGACCTTCAAAACCTCATGGTGGACGTCAACAATATCCCGGGAAGCAATTGTGCGCATCCCGGGATGTGATCGTGTGCAAGAATTCCGAGGGAGTCGAGGAGAGGATGTCCATCTTCTTGATAGGCAAGGATCTTGGCAATGTGGCATATTCGTCCTGGATCAAGAGTGTGCTCGACCAAGGAACGATGTATGAACTCCTGGGACAAACCACGAACGAGGAATCCTTGGGAGACGTCGTCGAGATGGTGTTGGGATTCTTTGAGGTGATGTCGTACTTCCAGCACGAACTGCCACTGTGGAAGGATGCATGGAAGATCAAGAGGGAGTTCGAGCAGTCAATAGTGCGACACCTCGCTGGGAACGTGACCCACACGACGGGCCAGAACAGAAAGCGGAACAGACCGTCCGCACAGCTCGGCGTGCCCACGAAGGAGGTGCTTGACATCATGAACAAGGTCAAGCCCAGACATCCACGATCCCTGATCACCGAGCCCTCTGCACAAGGTTCCAAGAGAAAGGCCACGGAGGGCGAAGATGAGGGTCTTGGTCAAGCACCAGACCCGAGTCGAAGTTCTCAAGCCAATACTGAGAAGGAAGACAAGAAGCAGCGAGTGATCGACGGGCGGAGAGCGGCACTAGGATTCCTGGAGTCAATGGAGAAGTGCATGGGAGATATGGGGATCTGTAAGAAGTGCGCGAACCTGGCCCACGACGGCGACTGCAAGGACATTGAAGAGGCTGCTGGAAATGAGAAGGCGATGAAGGTGCTCCGTGAGCTACTCAGCAGTGACCCTGTTTCATCTGATGAAGACATGGGGGATACGGAGGAACCGTCCTCATCAACGTCCAAGGAAAGAAAGAAAGGGGGACAAGCAGGGAAAGAAACAATTGAGATGTACAGCTACACCATTAATTTGGTGGAGATGGCTGACACGGCTGAGGGAGGAGAGCTACAATGTGGTGGCGTCGACCTCACCTACAACCCGTGCGGGGACAACAGGACATTCAAGAAGACGCTTGAGATGGGATGCGACACCATCCCGTGCTACATCCCGAAGTATGGCGATGTGAGTGATGTGCACTTGCCATGGGCGTATGCGTCCATCGTTGACCCCAAATACTTTCCCAAAGGTGCAATCCTTGAGCAAGTGGACGTGATGCAACTTGGCAAGAGTGTCAACTTCTGCATTGCTCCTTTCGACGGTGCTCCACTATGCAGGATTGGTGATGATCGCTCGGTATTTACTACAAGGGACCAAGCAAACCAGCTATCTCACGACCTATGCAGAGTCCTTCGACACAAGATCGGCAATTGCCGAGGAAGTGCTTTCAGGTGCGACGAGGGTGGATGGGTCGACATTGATGCTGTCATTGACGACCGGAACAACGACATATTCCCACCATACACCACGAGAGCGAAACGATACATGGGCATCATGGAGGTGATCAAGTGGCAGGAATCCGGAAGCAGAAAATCGAGATTCCAGGTTTTGGCAGCAAGGTTTCCGAGCATCATGAACCCGAACGACACGAGGGCAGCCAGGGAGGAAATGACCGAAGCTGGCGTGGATCGGGACGACATCGACAGGATGTTCAACAGATGCGATGGATGGTACAGACCTTGGTGCATCCGAGTCACAACCGGTCACAGTGATTTTGGATTCATGAGCTCATCCGCACTGGCGAATAGGTATTCCGCAAGAATGGGTGATTCTCTCGGAGGAGCATTCCATGTGACGTATGTGGAAAACCTGCCAAGCATCGTACGCTGTGGGTTAGTCCCCGGCGGAATCGATGGCGGCAACAGGCTAGCACTGCACTTCGGGGCGTTTGCTCCATGGGATGAGATGAACGTGGCGACGAAGACAACGCTACGGAACGTGAGGAGAGGGGATCCGATTGCGATCATCTATATTCCCAGTGCAACCCTCGCGCGGTATGGGGCTGGAGTCGCGGCTAATGGGACTTTCATGGTCTTTGACGTGATCCCGTTCTATGAGGTCAAGTCCATTTGGATTGGCAAAAGCAACGGAGGGAAGCGCCTGGAGTACGCTGACATCAAGAGGGCGTACTCGAAGTGTGTGGAGAACGAGATCTGCCCTGGCTTTGTCAACTCTTCCCAAGAGTCGGCTGCGATGTTCCTCCAGAACGTCGCAAAGATCAGCGAGAGGATGCCGGAGACTGAGACAGGTGCCGATAATCTGCACTACATCGTTGACATGGTTAATCGTGCCTGCGAACTCTATCGAATCAACAAGATGGAAGAGTTCAATGCACAGGTCAACGAGGTCCGGGACGAAATCAGCAAAGTCGTCATCCTGAATGACGAGACATGGGAAGGACTGAGGTGCCGGATATGTCCATCATGTGCGACCGCGATCCCCACCTGCTTCTGCTTATGCCTGGAGTGCGAGGCACAACTGATCTCCATCGGAAGGTATTACATTCACATCAAATCCGATGACGAGGAGGACAACCAAAACCCCAACGTCTCTGGAGATGCCAGGCGTGCACAGGAAGAAGCTAACCACGATGCGGCAGCACAGGAGGATGAAGACGAAGCGGAGGAAGTTCCGGGAGAAGATGACGACATGGACACGCAAGGATATACATCCGGCTATGCGTCAGAAGAAGAAGACAGCGGTTGGCATTACCGCGACACCGATCTGGCGTCACGGGACATTATAAGTTCCCAACGGATGGCGATCTGCCTTGACGAGCCGCGTGAGGCTCAGTACATGGCAGGATTTATCGCACTCCAGATGTCCAAGATGTGGGGGATGTTCGAGGGTGGTGAGGAGAGAACGATGAATGCCAAGCTCGAGGGGAGAGAGGGCTGCCCTTACCACAATGATTTCAAGAGGTACCCCAACATCACTGAGCACGATCAGGAAGGTATACTATTGCCATCAACAATAACGAAGATTTCTCAATCGGAGAATGTTCGGACAAGAGCCTTCCGATCGGTTGAGGAGCGTGACGAATATATTCGTATGATGGTGTGCAAATGCGAGGGACTTTACACATTCTACAAGCTGTGGATTGCAGCGAGAATCCTCGATGTCACCAAGGAAGAAATGAAGCTCCTGGTCAAGGACCGAGTGCACCCGGTGGGTGATATTATTTTCAGATGTTTTGCATTAGCTTTCAACTGTAAGTATATATCATTCGTGAGGGATGGCCTGAACCTTGGCAAACATGGTTACACGGTCAACGTGAGCGCCATCATCTCGGCCGTCGACCCGAACAAATGCGACACACCCCTGCTGGATTGGTGCCTTCGGAAAGGGCACTGGTTGCCAGAGGACTACAACAAGAAGTGTGTCCGGGCACGAGAAGCCCAGAAGAACTTGGACGAGGAGTTCCGTCGACGCACTCACAGACTGTCCATTGGGGACCGGTATGCGTAGTGAAGATGCTGATTGCGGCACGATGTGGGTTAGTCCCCATCTGTTGCTTGCGTCTCATCAACACCATTGCGACGGAACGACTTTACATTATGATATGATTTCATATATCCAAGTTGAATGGATGTGTACATGGTTACATATTCCGATGACTATGACGCTCTGGATATTCATGGATGGAACTATTACCTTATAGATGATATCTTTTCATTATTTATGCATTGTCCATGGTATCTGGAATGGCTATGATTTGCATTGATTACTCACCGATGTTTCTTTGCCGGAGATATGCAGACCGATCACAAGCGGGCGCGTCTGGTGGACTTTTGTGGCCAACCCATTTATGGATGACAGCTGCGCGATGCGCAAATGCGGCAGCTGGAATGTTCACTGGCGGTCAAGTGAAGTGGCCACAGTGTATTATATACACCTGCATATGGATGTGTGCTTCGATTGGAGGATGAATGTTTCACTTTTCGTACAATCGAACCCGGCATGTTTCACAGCGAATGAACGGTGTAGTGATAGCAAGTAAAAGAATGCACGACACGATTTCGTAGTTGAAGCCGTGGCCAGTGGAACGTTTTGTGGTGTTTGGACCGCATGATGAACAATGCGACCCAAATGGGGGATGTTAAAACCCTCTAGGCCCCGTGCCGAAATTGGGTAGCTGTTCTGAGGTCCTTGTTGGTGTTGCTTCCCAAGTTCCATTGATCGCCATTTGGCTCAAGACACAATTGAGGTTCAAGATCTGATGTGTGACTGCATACATACGTGATCGGCATTGAGAGCGAAAACACTTCGCTTGCGCTGCATTTGTCAGGACTACTGTTGTAACTATCATTCCTTCTCCCTTACAACGTTTACACGGGTTCGGCTATAACGGCATCGTCCGTATACACCTTTCTACGTGGTTGGTATTAAAGCTTGAGGGTTCGGTGCATAGCGTCCCACGGGACGTCACCTTGCCGTCTCTTGACACTGTAGACGTCCACCGTTCCTGCCGTCTGGGCGCCTGGAAGTGCGCCCCAAAGTGCAGCTTCGCCACCCCGTTCGGAGGCACTGTGAAGTACATCTTGGCCGTGCTCCAGGCGCCCTGGTCGCCCGCGAAGCTGCCGTACAATGGGTCGTAGACGTTGTCGGCCTCTGACATGTACACCACGAAGTTGGAGGCCGTGCCGAGCCGGTAGCGGCAGGCGAAGAGGAGCTCTCGGCCGGGCGTCAAGTTGTAGGTGCGCGCAATGTTCCACGGGTTCGCCGCCAGGGTGAGGGTGTAGCCGTCCACGCTTACTCCCGCGGTGCGTGGCCAGGACCACGCTGCAGCCGCTGCTGGGGCGGACCGTCCAGTTTGACAGTGAGACGTCCGTGGGGGCCAGGATCTGCTCTCCTATGGCGGCCACCGCCTCGCTGGCCCCCCCGCCCAGGCGCGCGTTAACAACTCCGCTGCCGGAAAGCTGCAGGGCGGCGAGCTCCGCGAGGATTGCGTCGAGGGCGCTCTGGGCCTTGCCCCCCTGGAGCGCCGTGATGCTGGCGTCCCGGCTAGCAAGCTGCGCTGCGACGAAGGCCTCGGTGGCGAGACCCAGCAGGGCATTTGCCATCTTGGTGTCTACCTCCAGTGGAGTGTCCAGTCGCTGGCGTCCGCCTTGCCAAGGAGGGCGGCGTCCAGGGCTGCCGTGGTGACTGCGCCCAGGAGAGCGGCCGAAATCTTCGAGTCCACCTCAGAGGAAGTGTCGACGGCCGAGAGCAGTACGCTGTCAGGGCACTGGCGTCTGCCTTGGAGGCCTGCAGCCCCGAGATGGAGGCGTCTCTGCTTGCAAGCTCGGAGGCCAGCGCTGCGGCGGTGACGGCCCCCAGAAAAGCGTTGGCCGCCTTGGTGTCTACCTCCAGCGGTGTGATCCTCGCCGTATGTCCAGGGAGTGCTGGTCCACCACCGTCTTGAGGCCGTAGTTGGCGGCCACCGTGGCCAGCGTGGCGTTGTTGGCCGAGGCGATGGAGCCGTTCATGGCCGCCGTGGTGCTGTAGTTGGACAGCTTCAGGTCCACGCCGTCCGGGGTGCTCTTAGTGGCCACCACGCCCTCCAGCACGTCGAAGGCCGAGACCCGTGGTCAGCGAGCTCTGCAGCGCTGCGATGCTGCTTCCGTGCGCGGCCACCTGGCCGTCCGTGGTGGCCAGGGCCGCCGCGGCCAGGGGCGCAATTGCCGGCGCCAGCGCGCTGCTGTCCAGCTTTGAGGCCAGCTCGGCGGTGACTCGGTCGTCCAGGGACTGGATGGCAGCCGCGTTGTTGCCGGACGCTGCAGTGTTTACCGCCAGGTCCGTTACTTGCGCGTAGGGCGTCGAAGCGAGGGCCAGCTGCCCTGCGGTGACGTGCGTGCCGTCAGTCACCTCTCCGTTGTCCAGGACCTCCGGGATATTGCCGGTAACAGGTCCTTCAAACATGTTTACATATGTTTTCGCCGACGCCTTAGTCCAGTGGCTAAGGCGTCGGCCAAGGAGCTAAGCGCTTCTTACTCCGCACGGGGCTCGATTCCTGCCGCGAGCGCAGTTGAGTACCATTCAGTCCGAACTCCGGCCATTAGAAGGTTCCGCAAAGCGAGGCCGGCTCCGCGGCTTCGGTCTTGGAGCGAGGCCGGCTCCGCGGCTTCGGTCTTGGAGCGAGGCCGGCTCCGCGGCTTCGGTCTTGGAGCCCGCACCAGGCCCGCACCAGGCCCGCACCAGGCCCGCACCAGGCCCGCACCAGGCCCGCGCCAGGCCCGCACCAGGGTTTTTTTTTGGATGTGACTCAATTTGATTTGACCGGTGGCGCCGGTCAATAACAAGACCTGCGCACGATGGAGCCAGTGTCCGACATAATCGGACACTGCTTCGTAGTTGGTGATAACATATGAGACATCATCAGCTGCGTGCCTGGCGCGCTAGGTATCGAAGCCTCCACGTCGGCGGGCTGGCGTGGCTCCGATGTCGGGCAGGAATGTGATGCTGGAAAGCATAAGTGGCACTTATGCTTTCGAAGCGGCCGGGTGGGAGGCTCCGATGCCGGGCAGGTGGCGCGGCCGGGGTGTCCACGAGACGATGATCCTCCACGCTGTCCTGGGAACCTCGCATTTGTGACATTGGTGCCACCAATGTCAAGGAATCCCTCATTCTTGAGCTTTGTCCATGTCAAGGAAGCATCGTAAAGTTCCGCGTGGAGGCGGGCCCGACACCGTGCCGGCGGCCAGGCGCCGCAGCAAATCGGGTTGTCCGCGTTGTCCGCAGTGGGTGGTAGAATCCCCCACTGTGGACAACCTCTCTCTTTAGAGGGCGTTTCCCAAATGGATTCTATTCTACTTGAATCAAATCGTGGGGGGAGTTCAATGCAGGGAATCCCTGCATTCCCGGTATCTCTCTCTTTAGAGGGGGTTTCCCAAATGGATTCTATTCTACCTGGCACTTATGTTTTCGAAGTGCCTTGGAACTGGAAACAGGCATGTCCCATTTTTTGGGCCCTGGGCCCTGCCCGCGTGGAGTTCCGCGTGGAGTTCCGCAGACGCGAACTGCGCAGCGACTGCAGCGACAGCTGCAGACTGCGCCGCGCGAAAGCGCGAACACAGAACATAGCACCTCTCTCTTTAGAGGGGGTTTCCCAAATGGATTCTATTCTACCTGAGAGGCTCCTGGCACTCGTCCGTCCAGCATTTGACCTCGTCCTGCGAAGGATTCGAAGTCTAAAACGCTGCGTGCAGGCGTGTGGCTGCAAAATAATGACCCCTAGATATGCGGTTTGGCAAAATGCCCAGCAGCTGCCTTTGTTTCTGCAAGGCGAGCGCCCTCAAAGGAAACCCTGGCTGGCTTTTTTGGTTGGCTTCTGGCTGGCTTGGCTTGGCTTCTGGCTGGCTTTCTGGCTGGCTTGGCTCCTGGCTGGCTTCTGGCTGGCTTGGCTTGGCTCTGGCTGGCTTTCTGGCTGGTTTGGTTTGGCTCCTGGCTGGCTTTCTGGCTGGTTTGGCTTGGCTTCTGGCTGGCTTTCTGGCTGGTTTGGTTTGGCTCCTGGCTGGCTTTCTGGCTGGTTTGGTTTGGCTCCTGGCTGGTTTGGTTTGGCTCTGGCTGGCTTTCTGGCTTTCTGGCTGGTTTGGTTTGGCTCCTGGCTGGCTTTCTGGCTGGTTTGGCTTGGCTTTCTTTTTTTTCCATGTTTTTTTTAGCTCGCCTTGCAGAAACGCAGCTGCTGGGCATTTTGCAAGCATATCTAGGGGTCATTATTTTGCAGCCACACGCCTGCACGCAGCGTTTTAGACTTCGAATCCTTCGCAGGACGAGGTCAAATGCTGGACGGACGAGTGCCAGGAGCCTCTCAGGTAGAATAGAATCCATTTGGGAAACCCCCTCTAAAGAGAGAGAGCGTGGTCAAGATTGGTATAGTCATGTGAAAAGCAACTTCGATCAGTGGTCGAAAGGAGACCTGGCTGCCATGAACTTTCTCTGTGGAGACGGGATCACCTTGCGCAAGATTGCCCTCGAGAACGCAGTCCAACACGTACGCCTGCGAGTGCTGCAGCAAGCTGTTGGTGCCAGGGATGCTCAGAGCATCTCTGCTCCATGCCCTTATGGACCTCTTTGCAGCGGCGCCGCTCCACGTGGTGCTTTCTTTCTTGGAATATGCTGCCCCGCAAATAGTGGTCCTGGGAGAGGAGGAGTGCAAGTTCGGGGTGGCCAAGGACCCGGACGGGCGCAGGTTTCAGGTTACAATCCTTCGCAAGGGCCCGCGTGACATGCACTGCGTTGAGTTAGCGTTTTTCCATGGCTTTCGGGACTCCGGCGATTTCCTGAATGTGGTTGTCACGCCTCTCTATGGTAGTATGCAGTCTGAGACCGGTGGCTTCGGACAACATGCTGTGCTGCTCGAGTGCTCCAAGGATGGTGCACGGCAGCCGACCCTGTCCTTTTTGCTTTTGCTCACGGACACTATCGTTGGACGCAAACCTAAGTCGGCCAGGCGGCGGGACAACTTGGTGGTTGGTGGCAGCCATCAGGGCCTTGGCGAAGATGAGCGGGAGTACCGCAAACATGTGCGGAAGCTAATTGGATATCATCTCCCACCTCAATTTGCTGAAGCGCTCACTGGTCGGCAGGAGCCAGTCAGTGGCATTCTGCGAGCTCCCACTGCTCCCTGCAGCCCTGCCATGCTCCTGGAAGGTTGGTGACCGTGCCCCCCGGGAGTGGAAGTCCCTGATGTGGCGGCGCCGGCTATCTTGGCAGCCCGGAGGTTTTTCTCCACCGTTTCGGTGCGGGATTGATCGCTCCTCTGCAGAAGTTGGTCCGTGATCTGCCTCTGGCAAGGGTGGACGTTGGGGAGTAGGAACAAAGGTGCACTTCTGAAGCGGCATCCATTTGGGGTGGAAAAATTGGCTCAGACGGCTGAGGCTGGAACCGCGGCGGTCTCCTCCACCTGAGCGAGCGGACAAGGGAATAATGCACAAGCAGGCAAATGGGAACGTGTGACTCATGCAGGCGGCATGCCAAGCAAACATGAAAGAAAATCTGAAGAGGAAATTTGCTCACTTTGGCATCCAGCAAGCGAGCACAAAGCGCAATCAACGCCTATGAGGGGCGTGTGTACGCCGCGAGGAGCCCTGCTTTGGGGCGGACTTGGCAGCCCCAATGATTACATCCTGCTGCGCAACGGGCGGAAGAAGCTCGTGCGCTCCTTGCAGGGCGGAGAGCGGCTGACCAAGCTGGGCAAGGGCTTCTTCCGCGACAAGTTCTAGCCGGGCGGCGCAGCGGCCGGCGGAAGCACCTCACGGAGGAGCAGGTGGCGCAGCGGGTCAGGCAGCAAGTCGAGGCCTCGCTTGCTCTGGAGGCGGAAGTGGCAGGCGGCGCGGCTGGCCTTGAGGAGGTGGTGGTGGCGGGCGCCGGCGTGATGGGGAGGGCCTTGGCCTGGAAGGGAAAGAACGCGGTGATGGGCCGGCCCTGGCCGAGGAGAGGCTGCGATGTCGAGGCAGAGGCGGCAGGATGAGCAGCCACAGAAAAATCACAAATGGGCCTCGGGCGGATCGGGTCCTGCCACTGCGGTTGGTTTCGGACCACGTAGCTGGGGCAGGTCCGCTGACAAAGGAGTAGCCCTGCGGGGCCTGCGCGGTGACCGGGCGGAGGGACTCGAGGGAGGCGCGGCCTGGCTTTCACCTTCGGCGCCACGTAGTTGAAGGGAACCGCATGCGCCGCCATCGCCTGAGGACTTCGGAGCCGGGCAGCTTGGATCTCTTCGAGGATTAAAAAGCGAGGGTCCTCCCTTTGCATGAGGGCCAGCTCCATGGCCTGAGCGGCGGAGTCCTCCTGGAGCTGCTGGGAAATGAGCTGCTGAACCACCGTCGAATCCCCCTCGTCGGAAGCACCCACCACACTCAAAACGGGCAACGAAGGGGGATGGATCTCCTCTTCATCACTGGACTGATAGCACGCCAAACAAGTGATTCCACCAGAAGATTGATCGGCCGGGGGATCCGCAACTGAAAATTCCTCCTACTTGAAACGTACTGAGCCAGGGGGCCTGACATGGCGACTGCAGAAGCAGAAACGGGGCACCTGATCAGTGAGCCGAAAGCTGAGGCGAAGAGCGGAGCAAAGGCAAGAGCATCAGGCTGAACGAAAGGCGGGGCAGGTCTGAAAGACAGCACTGGGAGCCGGACTGTGGACCTGGCGGCAGAGAAAGCTGAGAAGAGGGAGCAACCTGAGGGCGAGACACAAAGCAGGGGGGCCGGTTAAGAGCTGGAGCCGGACCTTGGGGTACCAGAAGTGGGCAACGACAGCGGGAGGCAAAGGGCGGCTCCAAAGCGAGACTGTCAGGCACGTGCACGACACACCATGGGAGGCCCGGACGGAAGAGGAAGGAGGTGACCTGGCGGCAGGCGATGCAACACAAGCAAGGGGAAAAACCAACCCTAAAGAAAAAGGGGGAGAAATGAAGCCAAGTCACACTGATGGCCTGAGGACATGCATACTGAGGGCCTAACGAACATGCACCTGAGCAACGCACGAAATTTTGTTGGAGTCCGCCTTTGCAATGGGAGCAAACCGCGCCACATTGTGTCCTCCTTGTCGTGATTGCGGTGACTCTGTTTTCCGTTCACGCTGCTGGCTGTATTCCTCCTACTGGTGGACTGTCTCATCTGGGCGACATCTTCGAGTACACTGGTCTCATTGTGCAACACGCCCATTCTGTTCAGGCGCTTAGATTGGACAGGGCCTTTTGCTCTGCTTCCCCCTTTCTGAGGGGCCCAGTGGTCCGGGCACATTGCAGCCTTCTCTGCACATGCTGCCGCTGGCTGCCAACCGTCTGGTATTTGCGGGCCACAGCCCAAGTTCCTGCTACACATGCCCGAACGCCGGTCGTTTTCTTCGGTGCTTAGGAACATGTTAGTATTGCTCTCGTGTGCAATCTCGTTCCTCCATCGCTTTCGCTGGCCGTGACCTTGGGAACGTTACAAGAGTTTCCTTTGAGGACCATGATTGGGGCTGATGACTTCATTGAGGTCCGGTTGCCTCGACGCACCAAAGCCATCCCATTGAGCAACCTTATGCAGTCTATGCGTCAGGCCTGGCAGACTCTTTATGTAGGTCAGTCCCAATCTCGCTCCTTCTTTCAAGTGCGCAGCCTAAATTGTTTTTCCTATCTCTGTGATCTCCAAGTTGACTTCACTGTGGATGAATTTAGGACTGCGCATCATGGTCTCGACCTCTTTCAAAATGACTCCGACTCATGGGCCAGGCTCGGGGCTTTTGCTATCCAACGGCTGCTTGCCGTATATACGCAAGCATGTCCCTCCAACCTTCACGTTTGTACGTGGAATGTAACTAGCCTGGCTGCCCTTCCTAATCATCATGATAAACTAGCGCATATATGTGTGGGGCGGGTCAAAGGCTTCACTCTACTCCAGGAAGCCAACTGGAGCCCTTTTTCCAACAGCGAGGTGTGATTTTGGCCCGAAAAGGTGCTGATTATGCACCTTTTTTGGGCAAAAAACGGATTTTTCATATGGGTATAAGCCTTTCCTTACTACTCTTGCAACTTGGATGAGGATTGAATCAAAGTGGGATATTACTGACATTTGCGGGTGTACTGAAGTGTTCCGCTTGGCCACGCTAATTGCAGTGTTTGCGAACGCCCCCTTTCATTCACTTGGTGCGTGAGGCTGTGCATCCCTTCCAAGCGATATGGTATGACCGTCTGTCCTCTGTACGAGATCTGGGGCACCTGGAGCCGTTTTTTTTTTTCTCAGACCTGTGAAAGCGGAGACGCCGCCTTTTTTGCCCGCTACGGCAGGGGTGCATGATCGTTTGTAGTGAGAACCAGGTGTGCGTTGACTGGTGGGGGTTGATGGTATTCCATTATGATATGTGGTTGATGAGGACACTTTCAAGATGGTGAGCATTTTGTTCCCTCAAACCCGGCCATGGATTCATGTCTTTGTACCACGCGCTTCATGCTGATGAATGTATGACATTTCTTGTGGCGCTTCGTTTTCCGGCTTTCACCATGTTTCTGTTTTCCTGAGTCCATATGGGCACTCAACCCCTGTAGATTAGTCGACCGATATGACATGTGGAGTTTGCTGCTCAGCAACAGTTTCGTGTGGGCGTGGCCTTGTTTTGCATGGTGGGCTCTTCGGAGTCTTCGGGCGATTGGCCTGCTTGCTGGTTGCCCTGTTGAGATCTTCGCTTGGGGTTTTTAGTTCCCCCGTGTTTTTAATCCTGTTCGAATCTTCAGCCGCGTTGCCGTTTATGCTTCAAGCCTTTTCGAGGGACGTGGTTAGAGGGTTCGATCCCTTTTTCTGTTTTTTGAGCACTTCTGAGCAACGCCTAATAAAAAGAAGCAGAACGTTTCGGTCGGTCGGACTTGTGTTTCTTTTTATTGCTTGTTCCCTTTTGGCTTGAAACAGTGAACAGGATTCTAACTGCCTTATGGTCTGCCGGATTGTCACGAATTCACTTCTTGTACAGTTTGCTTAGGTTTTTCGACTTTGTAAATTTTGCTGACCGGCGATTAAGCATCAGGCAGCTAGGGGAAAGAAAGGAAATTCTGCTGACGTGTCTTTGGGTTTAGGTGATGCTCACATCACCTTTTCTTTTTTGGTAGGCTTTCAGTCTTTCTGCATGTTTTCGTGTCGAGCACAAACTCTGCCTTTGATACCGCCAGGCGACGGAACAGGGTTGCTTTTCTGCTCTCAGCGGCCTCTTTTTATAACCTCGGTTCGTTCGTAGTCTTTGACTGGGACTTGTAGTTATTTCCGCTTTGCTGACCTTGGTTCTTTGTTGCTGTGGCCCCCTTGGTTTTTTTTCTTGGGTTTTGTTTGTTGGGTCCACCCTTTGTTTGTTTCTGCTGGGCGGCAGCCTTGGATGAGATTTCACTTGGGCAGTGGTTCTTTGTCTCTTCCTTTTGTTTGCGTTGTATCTAGCAGACCGTCGTCACAACACAGGTTGCGTGGAACAATATATATATATATGTATCTATATATATTTACAACAACAATCCATACACCACAAAAGAATCCATCAGAGGTTCGCATACACACAGGGGACCCTTTTTATGGCATGTGTCCTTTTGGAATCCCTTTCGAACACTCCAAAAAGGGGTCTGCCATTTTGAGAAACCCCCCATATCGCCCACTTTTTGGGCTTCGGTGCAGCTTCTCTCCAAGCTCTTGAACGCTGAAGCGAGTCTTGTGCTCGGGGGAGCCCAGGTTGTGCGTAGCTCCTTTGTCGCTTTTCTGCCATTCAATTTGATCGTGGTCTTGGGGAGTGTGACGCATGGGCACATGGTTTGGACATGACAAATACAATCGCGAACAAGAACTGGTTTCGAACCATTTTGGGTGCATTTCTGCCTCAATTGGGCACATCCGGAGTAGCGCTCTGCAACTCCGCGATCTGAGTGCTTTGGCTCCTGCTGAAGTTGCTCCAAAGACTAACTTGGTCAAGCTTTCTTTTCAGTTGCGCACTTCACCATTGAAGGCGCCTGGATCTTGCCTTTCGTTCTTTCGCTTAGCGAGAAGATGCGAACCGTTTGCTTGTGCCATAACGCTTTCCACTTGCAATTGACCGCCGCAACCTGGTTGGGAGGATCTTCGAGGATCAGACTATTCAAGCAGCCTACAAAAGTCTGAAAGGACTGCCGCTCAAATCCAGCCGGTCTCAAGCGAAGCTGTCGCGTATGCTCAGGACTCTCTGAGACTTACTGGCTTTCAGCCCGCTTCAGGACCAAAGCATCGCTCTGTAGGTCTGTGCAGAGCTGACGATCAACTCCACATGCCTGAGCCTCCCCCGCCACTTCCTAGTTTCGCAACTAGTCTGCTGCGTTGCTTCCTGAACAGGACGGTTGAACTGTGAAAGGTCGGGTAATGAAATTCAGAAACGGCAAACATCATGATGCCTCGTCTGATACTCGTGCTGCTGACGCTAAGAGCCGTTTCTGGCTCAGCCATGTGGTGCGAACGATAGCGACATAGTCGGCTGGCAACATGCCAACATTGCCAGCAGTGCCAGCAGAGGACGCCGCAGAAGATGCAACAGAAGAGGTGACAGAAGTGAATGAAACGCCAGTGGAAGGCGTGGATCGTGGCGAACACTTGTTCTCGGAAAAGTTGTGCGTAGGAAGTGCGCGGAATTGCGTGCAGGTGCGACCCAATCCAAGAAAAAAGTTGTGGTGAAGGTGAAGAAAAAGAAGACCAAGGCGGGATATGATTCCGCCAGCTTCCACCGTACTAACTCTGCTTGCGCTGCTGCACTGCACATTTAGCCAAGTGCACAGCACGCAAGTTCAGTGCAGAGCACGCAAGACTCTAGCACTCTCAAAAGGTTGGGCACACTTTGCGGAAAGTGGAAAGCCATGCAGTCCTTTCGTGTCAGAGTAACTTCAATGCTCCTTGCAGTCGCCCACTGTTGAGACGAAGCTGGCAAGAAGGGACAATGAAAGGGCAAGCACACTGGACACTGCACCTGCATACAATTTGCCAAACCACCGCCTATGCACCCCCTCTCATGCAAGCAGCAGTTGCATGCATGTTACTTTCCTCGGAGACCCTGGATTTACACAAGGCTCCTTTGTTGAAATCATTCGAAGGTTTCGCCTGACACAACTCATACTTGAATATATCAGCAACGTTGACCTGACTCAACTTGGGAACAGGACATTCATTGATGGACATGCTGCGCAATTTCTTGGCATGTGTTCCTCTGGGAAAAAAATACAAGCACCGCGTTGCTGTGATGAGTCAGGCGGCCTCAACAGTCACTCCTGAAGCGTGCAAACTGCATGCTGAAAGCGTGCTGAAAGGGTGCTGGAAGACATGGATGGTTTTGCTTGTGACTTGCGAAGAAAGCCCTCAAACTTTCGTTGCATGTAGAATTTCAAGATTATTGGATGTCGTTCCTTGGGGAACTGGGACATTGTTCTCTGCATTCTCTGGCTCTAAGTCTACAAGTGACCATTGGGGGACTTTGAATGCGTTGATCGTTCATCCCTTGCGATGCAGTGCTGCGAGGCGCCCGCACCCGGAGAGAAAGAAGATGTGATCGTCGACCAAGTTGCGAGTCCTGAAACCACCGAGGTTGGGAAGGAGTCTCAAGTGGCCCCCGTTCTTGAGGTTCCTGAGCAGAAGGCTACAGCTGACGAGACCGGGTACGAAAACCCGGTGCAAGGGGCAGGTGCAGCAGAGCTGGTTACTCAACCTGTTGCACCAAAAGCTTCCTTCTTCAAGCTCTTTTCTCAGATGGATTGCCTAGAGCTGGTGGTTTTGACGGTGGGTCTCCTATGCTCGATGTGCCACGGAGTCGCGCAACCGCTCTTGGTCATTATCTTCGGTGACCTCATTGACGCCCTGGGTGGAAGCCCGGATGAGGTGCAACGGGAGACGGAGCGACTGTGTCTCCTGATGTGCGCCGTGGGAGGGGGTGCTCTGGTGGCGGCCACACTGCAAGGAGCCTCCTTCAAGGTCTTGTCCGACTCGCAGACGACGAAGTATCGGGTGATGTACTTCCAGGATGTACTGCACCAGGACGTCGCTTGGTTTGACACGAAGGAAGTGTCGGCCCTGTCGGCGGAGATCCAAGACGACTTGGCCAAGATCCAAGAGGCGTTCGGGGACAAGTTCGGCAACGGGGTCATGGCGCTATCTGCCTTCCTGGGCGGCTTCGCGTGCGCCTTTGGGCTTGGCTGGCTGTTGGCCCTCATCTTGTGCGCGGTGCTTCCCTTCATGGCGCTGGGGACCTACTTTGTGGGCGAGGCAGTGGCGCAGGTACAGATGGAGACGCAGGGCTGGTACGGCAAAGCCGCCTCCGTGGTGGAGGACTCGACTTCAAAACGAAACCAAAAGATCGGGTTCTTTGGACTCAAGTCACTTCTGAGCGGAGGGCGAACTTTTGGGCCGGTGAATACAACCAGTCTCTGCTTGTTTAGCGGTAAATACGCACATGTTGGTGGAAGATGTTATGGTAAAGACAAGGATCATCATGGAGTCACCACCAGTTTCCTCATCTTGCAGTGGTAAACCCACACACTTTCAGTTGTAAATCCCATGGAGACGTTTTGCATCGCCTGGCGCATGGCGTCCCCGGCTTTTTGGGGTCTGCGTTTTTTTCCGCCCGCGGCCGCGCCTCGCCGCGATGGCGTCCCCGTGGCCGCGAGGAGTGCCTCCACGGCATGCGCACCGTGGTGGCCTTCGGCGGCGAGGCCAAGGAGCTGGAGACCTTCTCCCAGGCGGTGGCCCAGACCCGGCGGGGCGGCATACGGAACGGCCTGCGCATCGGCTTCGGCACCGGCCGCTCGGAAAAAGAAAGAAAGAACCAAAAAGACGTGGTGAAAGAAAAACCGGGCAGCGCGAGAAGAAAGCTGGCCGGCTGGCCCGTTTTTTTTGTTTGTTTTTTTCTTCTTTCTTTTGTTTTCAAAAAAGCTGAAAAGCTTGTGCTTGTTTTTGTTGGTTTTTCCCTCTTGAGTGAAGCTGTTGGGGAATTGAACTCGACATTGAGTTTGGGAGGTGGTGCATTCTTTGCATACAACCGTAAGCATAGGTGTCCTTTTTAGGCTAGTTTGGTTAAAAATAGAAGGTACTGGTTTAGATGGGTTTTATTCTATTTGCCAGTAAAACCCATCTATTTCTCCAAAAGGACACCTATGGCCGTAAGGCTACTCGTGGTTTGTGGAGTATTCCAACTATGCCCTGGCCTTCTTCGCGGGACTGAGCTTCGCCTACAATGGGGACCTCAACCCAGCCACTGGTGAGCCCTGGAGAACGGGCGATATCATGTCCATCTTCCTGTGCATCTTCATCGGCAGCTTCATGTTGGGCCAGATCGACCCCAGCATCAAGGCAGGTTGTCAGTGGTCAAGCTGCAGAAATTAACCGATGGGTTTCAGGGCATCTTTTTTGGAGGGGTCTTTGAGCATCTTCTGGATTCAATATATATATATATATATTACATAGATATATAGTTATGTACATATGCGTTTTCAGTCTTGAACCACTTGTTGATTTGGCGGTGGGAGCAGCAAACTGCACAAATCAAGAGCGGGAGCTAGTCCTGATGTTTCCGTCTCAAGAAACGAGCCTTCTTCCCCTTTTTTGAGGCCAAGCCACTGTGAGATTCTCTGGATCTGAAGAGGGCTTTCGTGTAGGCGGTTTTCAGCGTCCCTGGGGAGACGGGTTGCTCCCCAGTTTTCTGGCTTAATGGTCTCTTCTGGATGCATTCGTCCTTCGGTTCCAACGCAGCTCCCTGAGATCAACACAAGTCCAAAGCCATCTGCCACGTCGTTTCGTGTCGATCCAGGCCTTCCAATCAGCTCAGATGGCGGGAGGTCGCTTCTTTCAAGTGCATGATGCAAAGCCTGCCATTCAGAGACGAGACGAGGATGAGAGGTGGGAAGCTGTGGGAAGCTATGGGAAGCTCTTTCTCGATGTTTCCCTCCGTTCGAACTGTGGAAACCCCAGTCTTTTGACCAGGCAAGAGTTGCGCAGCATCGAGAGCTTCGCATTTGACCAAGTGCACTTCTACTATCCGGCGCGGCCCAGCGTGAAGATCTTGAACCTTGGTGGCTCATCCCCTTAGCCTTTTGGATCCCTTTGGATTGTGTTCCAGTTTTTTCATTGCACCCACCCAAAGTTCGTCCAACTCTTCGCCTGGAGCAGACAACGGGCACGGGCCCAGGAACGGGGTGTCCTTGAGCCTCCGGCGGGGCCAGAAGGTCGCCTTCGTGGGGGAGTCCGGCTCCGGGAAGAGCACCATCATGGCGCTGCTGGAGCGCTTCTACGACCCCAGCGCCGGCGTGGTCCTTGTGGACGGCCAGGAGCCATGCGGGTGTCCTTTTTTAGTGTTTATTTTTTTGCTCGGAAAAGTCGATGGCGATTCCTGTTTTTTTTTGTGGTTTTTCGCGCAGCAAAATCGCCGTTTTTTGTTTTTGTTTTTCCCGCTCAGCCAAATACATGGTGATTCCTGGTGTTTTGGTGGCGATTCCTGGCGATTTGGTTGTTTTGGCTAGACAAATAGATGGTGATTGCTGGTTTACCGGGTGGTTTTTGAATGATCTACCAGGGAAACCCATCTATTTCCTCTAAAAGGACACCTGTGGCCAGGACATGCGGAAGTTCAAGATCGGCTCCGTGAGGCGCTGTATCGGCTACGTGGGTCAGGAGCCGGTGCTGTTCTCCCAGTCTATTCGGGCCAACATCATGCAGGGGAATCCGGAGGCCAGCAAGGAGCAGTTTCATGGTTGTTGTTGGGAAACATTTTACATTTTTGCAAATTGTGGTTTAGTGGTTGAAATCCCCACTTAACTGCTATAATTTATAATTTAAATTTTTGCTCCCCTTCCAACGTCAACCAAGGTTTCAACAGGCCTGCGCCGACGCTCAGCTGGGCTTTGTGGACAACTTGCCGGAGAAGTACAACACCTTCGTGGGAGATCCTTGGGCCTAAAGAAAAACATGGCTGTGGGTCAAAACCAATGGTACCATGTTGGGGTAGGTGTACCGCCCATTTTAGTCTATTTTAGTGGGGATTGGGATGTTCATTGGGGGTACGGGATTTGACACATTTCGTTTCAGTTTTGGGGGAGAGATCAAGATTTGAGCCACTAGCTCAAAACCCGGTCAACACCCGGGTAGATGATCCGGTTAGGAAGGGGCAGTCCCAGCCAGAAAAAGTTGCGGCCGCCTTCTTGATTCCTGAAGCATGGTTCTGGGTAGACCATTTAATACCGGGGTTTAATTGTGACTCATTTAATCCACGCTCCCAGACCAAAGGTATGACGTCACGCAAGCAGAGGTCACACAAACACAGGACATGAATGTACAGCTGGCATCCACAACACGGTTCCAAGATGCTCCAAATTAGCCAATGTACGAAAATGAGCGGTGCTAACCGGAAGTGGCAAGTATATTTGAGAAGGCTAGAATTCCAAAACATACCCTTCCTCCCACAAACATAGCATGTGGGAGGGTACCTGGAAGATGAATTTCCTTTTCAAAAAACCCTCAGGTGCCATGTTAGTCGGAGTGAGGGTAATCGCATCTTTCCAGAATGGTTTTAACGCTTCTTCAAGCCCTCCCGGTCGTTTTACGGCTCCGCGGCGAGAAGCTCGCACGGAGGCCGGCGGTGGACAGCTGTCGGGTGGGCAGAAACAGCGCATCGCCTTGGCCCGCGCCCTGCTGAAGGAGAGGTTTGCTGAGTCGAGCGAACAAAAAAAACACGAGCCAGCCGGTTTCGCAAGAGAGGGCTGCCAGGGCCTCTGTGTTCAGTCCCTCCAAAGCGAATGTTTTGGAGGGGAAAGATCGGAGTGAACGGGGACGACTCGACGACTTATCCGCGCGAGGAAGCTTCCTTTCTCTTCTTGGATGAGGCCACGAGCGCGTTGGACAACACCTCTGAGAAGATGATCCAACAGAGCCTCGGAGGGAAGACAGACTGGGCGTCCAAACAACCTGGACCTGAAAGAGAGAGTTCCTGGATGTGTTAGACATGACATGCTTCAAGGGACCCTTTCTTTTAGTTGAGATCAAATTGGAAAGACTGGGCTTTCGATGGGTGACGAGCCCTTTCAAGCAAGGACCATCGACAGCATCAGCAACAAGAGTGAAGGCAGTCGCTTGGGTATCGTGAGCATTGCCCACCGCTTGAGCACCGTCCGAAACTCTGACCTGATCTACGTCTTGAGCAGGGGCGAGGTGCGTTTCTTTCTTGGAGAGCAGAGACGTCCACATGTAGGTTTGATGAAACGTGAGATGCAACAAGGATTGAGGGTTTCTCCCAGATAGCTGAAGGCTATAGGGGTTCTGGCGTCTCAATGATTCGGTGGCTGATCGGCGTTTTGGTCCACCGCCGCAACACCTTGTCTATCCAGTTGTCTCCTTGCGGGTCTCCCCACTTGCCCGCCTGTCTGATTGGCGTTCTGTTGGACCCACTTGTGGTCGTTGGAGGCTCTCATGATGTTCTTGGTGCAGGTGCTTCTGTTTATTTTTTTTTGAGCTGCCTGCTATTTGGGGTCTATGCCGGTGTAGTTTGGATGTATGCATTGAGCAAGGAAGCCTATGTCTGTTTTTTTGTGGGTTTCGGACATGTTTGAAGCTGGTTGCGTTGCTTCCAGGTGGTCGAAGAGGGCAACCACGAGAGCCTGATGAACCGCAAGGGCGTTTACTACGCACTGGTTGCCGCACAAGAGTCCTCGGAGAAGGCGGGCGAGGATGAGCCGGAGATCCCCCACCAGCAAACCGTGGCCTTGATGAGGCAGCGTTCCGGGGAGAGCGATGAGTCTGAGCTGGCGCGCAAGCAGCGGGAGAAGAAGGAGGAAGAGGATCGTCTGAAGGGTATTAATGACAACTACAAGGTGCGGTAGGGATCTGAGGCCACCCGTAAGCCTCCGCCCCACCTTTCTCCTAGTTGAACGGGTGCCAAAGCCAGGGTTCCACTTTTTGACTTCCCCAGAATACTTGTAAACTTCAACCCAGGGGTGGTTCATTCCCCCAAAAAGCAGCTCCCCTGGGTTTTTTGAGTCAAGATCTTGGCGTCGTCAAAAGTGGACCCAGCTGCGCTGTTCAGGTGCCCATGTCTCGGCTCCTGAGCTACAACCAGCCGGAGTGGGCCTTCTTCGTGCCTGCCATCCTGGGGGCCTTGATCGAAGGCGCGGCCATGCCGGTGTGCGCCGTGGCCCTGGTGGGGTCCATGGACGCCTTCTTCAAGCTTCAGGTGCCGGCAAGCCGAGAGGAGGCCTGGTAGCTGGCCGGGGGCTGGTAGCGGGCGAGTGCTGAACTGCTATGGGGTTGGATCTTTATGGGAAATCAACAGGTTTTACACGAAACCCCCAGAAAGTTAAACCTTTTGCAGGGGGGTCAACAGCAACCAAGAGTGGTGGAGTCGATTGGGAGTTGGGGAGACTGATTCAGCAAG
The DNA here is from genome assembly GCA_963377175.1 of Effrenium voratum. NCBI lineage: Eukaryota > Dinophyceae > Suessiales > Symbiodiniaceae > Effrenium > Effrenium voratum. Next base: position 539,091 of record CAUJNA010003396.1, on the reverse strand, counting down.
TGGATTGGTCAAGTTCTCTGTTGGAGGGTTGGTGAAGTCCACAAAAGTCTCAGCCCACAGAAGGATTCGCCTTGGAGAATTCAACAAGGGACCGAATCTCCATGGTCTTCCCCTGTGACACTGATCACTACAGTGGGAAAAAGAGCGATGAACAAGCTTGTAAAGGAGGTCCGGAGTCCCAAAAACTGTTCCGAGGCTCGAGAAGACATCCTCTTCCTGTGCTTTGTCTTTCTGATCATTGCGGCCTCCGTCTTGGTGGGCTGCGTCATCGAGCACGGCAGCTTCGCCATCTTGGCGGAGTCCATGACCTGCCGGCTGCGGGTGGCCATCTTGAAGGCGATCTTTCGGCAAGAGATCGGCTTCCACGACGATCCGGAGAACACCCCAGGCCCGGAAGGTCTCCAAAGCGTGAAAGACCTGTCCACCAGGTGAACGCTTGCCGAGGTTTTGTTTCGCTTTTGCTTTCAACCACCATGTGGGTGTGTCTTGAAAGGCCTGACTGCAACAACACCCCACCCGCTTTGTTTCTTCCACGCGCAACCCCACGTGCAACCCCAGGCATGATGTCCAAAGCCTTGGAGATCTGGGCCTTCCGCGTGAGCACTCTGTGCAAGTCCATAGGTGCCAAGGCGGCGGCCATGAGCTCTGTCCTGGTGGGTCTCGTCATCGCCTTCGTCTACTGCTGGCAGATGGCCCTGGTGATGCTGGGCACCGTGCCCATCATGGTGGCTGCCAACGCGGTGCAGATGCTGGTCATGCTGGGCGCCTCGAAGGTGGACAACGAGGGGATCAAGCATGCGGCGCAGGTCGTGAGCGATTCCGTTATGAATGCACGCACGGTGCAAGCCTTGAATGTTGAGAGGAACCTGGTGCAGATGTATGCGAGCTTGGTGGGGAAGTCCACTGAAGGCATGTGGAGGCGGAACTTCTTGGCTGGGCTTGGCTTCGGCATTGCCTCTGGAGTCATGTTCTTTGTCATTGCTGGAGGCTTCTATTATGCTTCGGTCCTCAGGAGGGAGGGTGTTGCCACCTTTAGTGATACCATGATGGCCTTCATGGGTGTCTTCTATGCTGGCTTGGGCGCCGGGCAGTCGGCGGTCTTCATCGGTGATGCGGCGAAGGCCGAACCTTTTTGTGTGTCGGATTGGCGAGTTGGTGAGCTGGTCAGGGGTTCCGAGCCATTTCCTTTTTTGGAATCTTGAATAGAGGCAGTTGCCGTGGAAACCACCAGCAAATTGGCATTTTTAGAGAGGGACATCTAGTGACTCCTGTTGGAAGGATGAAACCCCAATAGGCACCTCTGTCGCAGGCTGCGTGACGCCAAATCTCCCTCTATGTAATTGCAGCCCTGGGTGTGGCTTTTCCCCGAACCCAAACTTCCAGGTTGAAACGCATCACGACAACTTTCCAACATAGGATAGCAGCACGCCTGGCAAAGCGCCGTTTTGGTGAGGCCAAGGTGGCTTGCCACGACATGTTCAAGCTCTTGGACCGCGTCTCCAAGATTGACGGCATGGAGCCCAAGGGAGAAGTGCCCACTGCCTTGGAGGCTGGCGCCATCGAGTTTGAGAACGCCAGCTTGGCAGCGGAATTAGACGTCTTTCTTTTTTTCCTGAGTTCTTCCGTCTTTGAACTTTTCGCAGGGATTGCAAGTCCCTTTGCCAATACAGCGTGTAACATACACATACAAATACAAATATACATACACATTTGCATACACATACATATATACATATATATATATATATATACATATGTGGGTACACTATATATATATAGTACCCATATATATGTACCAGTCCCTGGGCCACGTACCCCCCCCCCCCCCCAATGGTATGGTCCCCCCACTCCCCCGCATCATCCGCATCTTGGGGATGATGCTGGCAATGCTGGGGATGCTGTCCAGTACCGTGCGAGCCCTGCAGCTTCGGTCCCAGACCCCCTTTCACCCCGTGAACCAACACCCCCGCACCTCTCGCAACATCCTACCCTAAACCAAACCACCCTTTAACCCTAAGCCTACATCAACCCAAACCCCAAGCCCACCCGAAACCCACCGCAAACCAACCCTGAACCAACCCTGAACCAACCCTAAACCAACCCACCAAGCCTCAACCAACTCCGAACCACACCCCAACCACCCAACCACCCCACCACCCCACCACCCCACCACCCCACCACCCACCACCCCACCACCCCACCACCCCACCACCCCACCACCCCACCACCCCACCACCCCACCACCCCACCACCCACCCCACCACCCACCCCCCCACAGGGGGGGGGGGTTGGCCCAACCACCCAACCACCCAACCACCCCCCCACCACCCCACCACCCCACCACCCACCCACCCCCCACAGGGGGGGGGGGGGGGGGGGGGGGGGGGGGTAATACATACATACACCTACTACCTACCTATACACCTACCTACTACATACATACATACATACATATACATACATACATACATACACATACATACATACATACATACATACATACATACATACATACATACATACATACATACATACATACATACATACATACATACATACATACATACATACATACATACATACATACATACATACACATATATATATATATATATATATCGTGTATGTATATATATATATATATATATCCATATAGTTCACACAGATTCCTTGTTGCGGGTTCAAAGGTGAAGTTCTTCTACCCCTTCCGACCAGCAATCCAAGTGCTCAAGGGCGTGAGCTTCAAGATTCGCCAGGGGCAGGCAGTGGGCTTGGTGGGGCCTTCTGGAGGCGGCAAGAGCACGGTGATGTCTTTGATTCAGCGTTTCTACGACCCGCAGGACATCTATCTCTCCACCCGGAAAATCGGTTGCGAGTCGCCACGGATGTCGAGTGTTTTTGGGAGGGAAGCGGAAGGAGGCGGAATCTCTGTTGAGTCTTGCCATCGAGTCCGGACGGCAAAAGCCAGACGCCGGACGCCCGGAAATGGAACGGGTCACCTGGGATCCTGGGTCGCCGGAAGCTCGGAAGTCCCTGTCCTTCGATTTCGAGTCGTTTTGACCGCGCAGCGGTCAGCGGTCGATCCGGCTGCGTTGCGGGTTGCGCAGGAGGGATCCGTCTACGTCGGTGAAGCCCGAAAGCCGCTGGCGGAACTGAACATTCGCTGGTGGCGCCAGCAGATCGGGTTTGTTGGGCAGGAGCCAGTCTTGTTCAACACTAGCGTGCGGAACAACGTCCTCTATGGTGTGGAAGGGGATGTGGATGAGGAGTACATCAAGAAGTGCGAGAAGATGTGCAACTTGAAGTTCCTCTACACGCCTCTTTGATAAAGTGAGTAGTTCTCTTATGTCCGACAGTTTGAAGCTCTAAACAAGCGTTTTCTCAAGCACAAGGCTTTTCATCGCGCAGGAGCCCGCTCGCAGTTTGAAGAACAGACTCGAAAATACTTCCATCTTTTCCACTCGAAAAGACTTCCATTTGTTTTTCCTGAAAGGTCGAACAGCTGAGCATGGCCCATCTCGGTTCTCCATCCGAGCACCCTTGTTGCACCCGGCCTCGGACTCTTTGGCCGTGCCGGCACGCACCGCGTGACGTGCGACGCGTGACGCGTGACGCCGAGGTCCGGCAATCAAGGCCTCGCCACGGAGGTGGGCCCCCGCGGCAGCCGTTTGTCCGGCGGGCAGAAGCAGCGCGTGGCTATCTGCCGCGCGCTGATGCGGAACCCGGCGGTGATGCTGCTGGACGAGGCGCGGGCGCGCTCGCGGCAGGTTCTTTTTTTGGGAGAAAACGTGTTTCTTTTGGCTGGACGAGGCGCGCGGGGCTTTGTTGGAAAAAGGGTTTCTTTTTTTGCGGCACCGAAACTAGTCTTGCGGCACCGAAAGTTTCGGTGCCGCAGACTCCTGCGGCCCTTGCGTATTTGGAGACGGCGAGGGTCGACCCACATATTTTGCCGCCCTTGCATGCTCCTGCTGATGCGAATGGGGAACTCTCCATGCAACAACCCACCCTGAATGATCCCAAAGCATGGGCGCTGTTGCCTTGAAAGAGTCACACAAAGATAACAGGACTTGTGCCAAGTGGGACGTGAGAATGATGGTAAAGTCGAGGACTTGCTAGGTCCACTGCCAAATTGTCAGGGCATGTGAGCATGTAAAAAAATGCGACGTCTAGTTTGCGGCTGTTGGCTTAGCCACATGCCATGAGCACTTTGCAAATCGAACAACTGTGTTTGTACGCATATAGGCGTCCCTATCTGCATGCGAAACCATGGGCGTCTTAGTTGGCCAGGGACCAATCGTTCGTGCACTGAGCCCTGAATTGTCCTGAGTTCTGCTCTTTGTGTGCATGGAAAAGAGCCTCTCAGGGGTCGCTCGTTTTCGCCCAGGAAGGTCCCTTTCATGCTGTTGACATAAGGTGTCCTTTTTGGTTGGTTTGCTAAAAAACAGAGGGCCCTGGTTTACCTGGTGGCTGAATCATCTACCAGGGCCATCTATTTTCCAAGAAGGACACCTACTGTGGATGGACGAAATCCATTCGCACCACTTGGAAACCATGGTTGAAACTATTGTTTATGGGTATTTCCCGGGGATTCATAATTCCAGGGTTTCTTGGGTGGTGCGAAATGGATTGCATGTTGGGACATGCTGCTTCTTCGCGGCTTCGCGCGTTTCTTCTCTCAGGCCACCAGCGCTTTGGACTCTCAGAGCGAGGCCATCGTCCAGGAGGCGCTGAACGCGGCGCGGGAGGGCCGGACCTCCTTCGCCATCGCCCATCGCTTGTCCACCATCGAGGGATGCGACGCGCGGGCCCTGGATGGATTTAGGTGTGGGAGGTGGGAGGTGCCGGAGAGGGGCGGGGGGGTTGGGAGGCTTGGGGGATGGGTTCCAAGTCTTGTCTGTAGCTCGTGAATGCAGAGCTTTCTATTGTTCGTTGTGCAGTGAGGTGATCTTGGTGAACGCTGATGGGCGCGTGGTCGAGTCTGGCACACACGCAGAGCTTATGACTTTGAAAGGGGTCTACTACAAGCTGCAGATGCAATCCCGCAAGTAGCTGGAGCCGTAGAATCGCTGAACTTCAAGACTCGCCATGTTGGATGGAAGAAATCCCTTGAACCGTGCATTTCTGCAGTATGTTAGACTAGCAACAGCAACTGGTTCAGGATTTCTTTCATTAGATTTCAGGGTATCTTCCGGTTTGGAGGTGTCCCAATTTGCACTCGAACTTCTGGTGGCAGCTGGCCTTGCCTGCTTGCCTCGGCCAACGTTGAGAGCGAGTTTCTCCCGCCAGAAAGTGCACGAAGAATCAGTAGACTGGTTCAGAATTAGTAGACTGGTTCAGGGCTTGTTTCATCAGATTTCGGGGCATCTTCCGGTTCGGAGGAGTCCCACTCTGCATTCATTTTTTTCCGGTGGCGGCTGGCCTTGCCCTGGCACATGCTGAATGCGCAACACGGCGAGGTTTTTCTCTGCCAGAAAGTGCGCGGAGACTCTGCGGACCTCCAGATGTGACACTCCAAGGCCATTGTTTGCTGCATTTGTGCCAGTTCAACTTCACCAGACACCGGTGAGTTTGGTGCAATGCTGCTTTCTGGAGAGCTTGGAGTTTCTCTGGTTCGGAGGTGCTCGCTGCTTTTGAGTTTTGGTGCGCAGTAAAGTACTGCGCGTTTGGTGCAGGGTAGGATAAACCCGCACGCCGATGGCGCAGTTTTCCGTGGAATCTCCATGGGAGCTCGCAGGCAAAGGGCTCTGCGGGTCGCCACTTGTTGTTCGTGTCCATTCCGCGGGAGCACTGCACATCACAGCAACTAGTATGCAAGTATGTTGGCTGATATCGTGCAGTCTATGACTAATGCTACATGCAATCACACATATACACATATATACTGTGAATATGTATATATATATGTATATATATATATATACACATGTTAGTGTAAACAGATGAGCAATGTAACAAGCTCAGATCCTGCAGTGTGCTTTTTTGCTCTGCGCCTCACCTCACAAGCTATTGCCTGCTTTGAAGCGATGGTTGACGACTTTTGTATGAGGGTCGGCTTGCCGTTGCGAAGAGGCGACAGATCAAGAACTCTTGCTGTTTGCGGTCAGGTGGATTCATGCCGTGGAAATCCCAAGCACGACCCCAGGTAGATCCAGCCATGATCGAGACCAGGCATATCATTGGGAGTGGTCTGGCCAGTCGTCGCCTGATCCCTGTCCCTTGAGCCATTGTGGCCCAATGCTGAGGTCTCAATGCACAAGCGTTTTTATTTCCTTCATCTCATGTCCGCAACGCAGGGCAATGCCATACGAAAGCTGAACTGAGCCATGTGAGGCGTGCATCAGTTCTTCGTTAAAGGGGGCGGGTTTCTTACGAACTCGAGAACTGCAGACTTGCAACAGATCCGTTGGCTTTTTGGGTCTTTATAAAAGCCGAAAGGGTCCATCAGTTTCTCCGATTGGGTCCTGCCATGGGCTTGTCCTGCTCGGCGGTCTTTCACCCCGAGCTGTCCAAGCAGGCGCCATGGATTTCACGATTCCCTGTAGGTGAGCGCAAAGGACACGACGCACACGTTGGCATGAGTCCCTGTGGAGAACGACTGAACCACAATGGGGAGGAATCCCGTCTAGAATTCACCCAACTGTTGGCTCTTCATGCAAGTTTGCCAGGGTTGACCAAGCAAGGGTAGATTCGGGGCTGTGATTTCCTTCATTCAGGGTACTGTATTCTTTTTGGCCTTTGTTTGGTTGCCCTCTCATCATGGAACCTGAGAAGGGTTCGTGGTAGGCCGTTTTGTCCTTTCGCAGGGACCTTCTCTTGTGTTCCATGTTTCTTGTGCAGTCCATGAGGGTCAAGAGGCCGGATGTTGATCCGAAGTACAGCTTTCGATTGAGCCACAATCAAAACCCAGGTGGATGAAGGTTAGTAAGGGAGAATCCCAACCATAAATAGCTGCGGCCGCCTTCTTAATTCTTTACATGGTTCTGGGTAGATCATTTTAATACCGTGTTTTGATTTTGACTCACTTGCGGCTTCCTTTTGTTCATGGTGCGCGCACTTTCCTCAGGCTGACATTTTTTCCGCTTGAGCCAGCCACGCGCTTTGCGGAACGAGTGCCGGGGAATCTGGCGGATGTTCGATTGAATGCGCCAAGCATTGGTCGGAGATCCTTTTTTCCAGACCAAATCCCTTGGAGTAGAAGAGGCCCCCTGTGCAGAAGTTGCCCAACCTGGAAATTCAGTTCAAGGGGCACCTTCGCCCGGGTTTTATTTGGGGTCCTTTCTTCCAGAAAACCCGCAACCCACCCTTGGGCCCCTTTAAGGAGGTGCAATCCACTTACCCGGCAAATGCTTTCCCCAAGTTTCGCTGGGTCTTATCCCAAGGTGCTTGAACCCGCGGCTCGAATTTCCCGAAGTCTCGCGAGTCGCGACCGAGGCGTTGCAGCGCCCCGAGCCGCCGGAGTTGCATGGTCACCTGGTGGTTCTGAGCCTCACGGATGATGCCCCAGAGACGGCCGGGAAGTTCGGAGTTCTGGGCCTACAGACTGAAGTTGAAAGCATTCTTGCTGTTCTCGTTCTTTTGGGATTTGGCTGGGGGTGGCGTTTAGGTTCCGTATTTGCTTAGAGGACCCACGATTGAAACTTTGAAGTGATGGCCTGACAGTGGCCAGCCCCTTGGAACAACATAAACTCGCCTGTTCCATAGAACCTGATAGGTGAGGAAGAAGCTCTGCTCTCCGCAGCCTTGCGACAACCGGATCCTCTTGAATGCCGCCAATGAAAATCAACCTGAGCTGCAATCAAACCCTAGATAAAGGTTATGGGAGAATCCCAATGACAAATGGGTGCCTTCGCCGCCTTGTTAATTCCGTGCATGGTTCTGGGACCATTTGAATACCAGGTTTTCATGTTCTGCCTCACCTGGGGTTGATTTCCAAAAGCTCCAGCCGTTGAGCGTTTCAATGGAAACCACCCGCAAATTGATCAGCTGTTGATTCGGGGGATTCTCGGATTCCAGTGACCCCTGTCATTAAACTCAGCTGGAAGCTGGAAGCTAGACCAAGACACATGATTGCTTGCGTGACATTTTGTGTCCGGGGGTTGTTGATTTCGCACTGATTCAGAGCCATAGCAAAGAGAGGAATTACAGATTAGTCACTATGCGTGACCTTGAATCTGAATGGAGCCGTAAAGGAGTGCGGGCCATGTCCTTCCCGTTGCTTCCGATTTGTGACCCTTCACTCTCTCTTCGACAGGTGCGACTCGAGGGCAGCTCTCAGGGAATTGTCAATGAGGCTTCCACCGTTGCTATAAGAAATCCAGTTGTGCGCTTTGGAATTGCAGACCTCCCAAAGTCATCAGGGTTCTGTCCCACTTTTCGGTGGAAGGCAATCTATTTTGTCTCAAACAAAACCCAAAGCGACATCTTGTCTGATGTGTGTTTATTTTCCCCCCCAGATAGCTGAAAGCCATGGGGGTTCCGACTTCGAATATGGAAGGGAACATGATTTGCAAGATTGACAGTAGGTGCTGTTTAGGGTGCTGTTTGAGCAGCTGGTGACTGTGCCTTTGCGCACTTCTGCAAGATTGACGATAAGGTGCTAGGGGCATGCAGTCTGGGCTGCTGGCGCAGGTGTTGGTTTTGGGATGCTGTTTGGGGCGCTGTTTGAGGTGATGGTGCGGGCGCAGTTTTTGCCAGATGGGAGTGCTGTTTGGGGGTGCTGTTCGGGGTGATGGCGCGGGCCGTTTGGGGTGCCGGCGCAGGTGGTTGGGGGGGCTGGTGACGGGCGGTTGACGGCGGGGTACTGGGGGGCATGCAATTTGGGGATTCTCGTACAGGTGCTGTTTTTGGGATGCTGTTTGGTTGACGTGCTCTTCGGGCAGTGCCGTTAGAGGTGCTGGCGTGTCGTTGACACGTGTTTCGCTATCTGGGTCTATGCTCGTGTAATTCAATGTAGTTCAAGTATGAAACCAACACCCCCAAACCACCCCCAAACCTTATCTGGAGTAAAAAACCCCTTAGCTTTCAGCTGGCGTAACAAAACCGGGGCAAGCCCTCCAGATCACCGCCGAGCTGGGCCTCCTCATCTCCCGGCAGCACGCGCCGAAGCCGGCGGCGCCGAGCCGCGGGCCCCCGCAGCTCACGCGCTTCCTGAGTGCGGCGCCTGCGCCGTCGCTGCCTACAGGCGTGCGCACAGGGAGGGGGTGGAATGGGACATATGGCCAAAACCTGACAGCCACTCTGCAAAGGTGGTGTTTTGGTCCTGTTTTTTTCGGAGCACAGAGTGGCTTTGTAAGTTTGTCTGAGTCTCTTACAGTCCGTTCGGGGACTGTTGAAGGGAAGCCAGAGAGACCTGATTTTGGGTATCTCCCTTTGGCACGTACCCAAACGCTGTGAATTTTAATACGGGGACCTTGAGTGGACCTCAGCAATCAATCATCTCTAGTAAAACTGGTAGCTCAGCTGAGAGCGTTCCCTATTAAGTGTCGTGGCCACATGCCCGTTGCCCACAAGGAGGACCCTAACTGGTGGTTTGTCCCCTATGTTGGCACACGCCCAAATGGGCAAAAGCCCGTTGGGTATGCATTTGGGTATGCCATGCAAATTAGTTGGACCTACTTTTCGGAGCAAGATTTCAGCATGAGCCGCTTTTGAGGGACGGTTTGTGGAATCGTAAAGCAGTTGGCTCGCGCAATACCTATGAAGAAAGCTCAACGTTTGTGCTTATCTGAGTTGCGGCAGCCAGGTTTTTTCTTGGCACATCCGCATTCCTTTGCTTGATTTTTTGGTGTGTTGGTTCATTGTTTTGCTGGATCTTATGTCATTTTGATTTGTTCCCTAACGTAATTCTATTTGCCGGACCAAAAGGGAGCCATTTGGGGAGGGTTCAGGTTGATCTGAGAACCGCGATGTCAGGCAAGCCGAAGCTACAAAGGCTCACCTCCGAGGGCACGTGGGGAGCTCAGTCCTATATTTTGAGATTTGGCTGTGGGTGTTCAAGCAATGGGATCCCATTTTGGGGTAGGTGCACCACCCATTTAGTCTATTTTAGTGGGGATTGGGATGTTCACTGGGGGTACGGGGTTTTGACCCATGGCCATATTTTGAGACTTGGACCCCAAACTCTCGCATATCTGAGGCTTCTTGGTTCGCATGTGGGTGAGCAGTGAGCTGCAACTGTCGGCCGAAGCATTCCCCCCCCCGATCAAACTCAACCTCTTGTTTGTTGCAGGAATTGGGTTCCCATTAGTCAGGTAGCCTCTAGTCGGTGGCTTGGATTGGTGGTTTAGGGACTTGAAACCTTGGCGTTTGTGGAGGGGAGGTGGGAAAAAAGCCGCACCCCTGACGATTAAACCACCACTCCAAACCATCAATCAGTGGGAAGCTCAATCAGAGCGTGTTTTGGGCAGAATTGTTCGGATCGCGCTCTTGACTCGAGGCGTTCTGGCGCTGAGGTGGGGGGTAGCCCTGCGGGTGGGCCGTGGAGTTTTTGCTGTAGTGAGTTTGTCGCAAAAATAGGGTTCCCTTATTTTTCAGACACACCCATAAACATTTCCCCCCAAAAAACAAAGAAAAAGAAAGAAGAATAAGCAAACACACACATATGACTCATATGACCCCAAAATGGATGCTTTTCAGTTGGTTTCCGTCTAAGCCAACTCAAAAAAGGGTGTTCACAAGAACAGACATGCAGGGAATTTGCCAAACTAGGTGGCTTCCCTTTGATGTGTTTGTCGAAACAACTCCACAAAGGGGAACCTTCGAAATGGACACACCCAGAGACATGAATGTATTTCGAGTTCCAAACGGATAGTGGACCAACATCTGAGGAGGATTTGGTTCAGTTTTATGGATTACCACCTTCTCGTGCACAGGTTTGGAGCTTCGCACCGGGGCTAAGCCTCACGTACCGACTCACTTGCCTCTCCACGTAGGGGAAGCCTCTTTCAGCGACGGTTTCCTTCTGTTCCTCTCAAAAAGCCATCAGTTTGGCAGGTCCCTCTGAAAACCGTCTCACGTTTTTTTCCCACTTTTTCTTGGGGGGTGCGAAAAAATACACATGCGTGACAGTTTGATAGACCAGACCCTCTTCCCAGTAGGATTCTTGACGCTTTGCATGTTTGTGGGCTGCAAGCTCCTGAAAGGAAACAGCGCCGGTGTTTTTGATCGCAACTTGAAGGATAACATGAGGTGGTTTCCCCTTGGGCTTCCCATCCAGTGGAGTTAATGTTGACCCCGGATGAAGAAACCCGTCCAGGTCGTGGGATGCTCCCCTCAAGTAATGATTCCTGCACACCCAGGCACAACTCGATATGAATCAACCAGAGGGTTTATTATCAGGGGTGCCCATTAAGTCATACAGGCGTGTTCTTCTTTTTTGGGGGTCCCCCCCCATGTTTGTGGTTTTAGCGGAGCAACAGAAGCAACATACACCATTTTGGGGGGTCCACGAACCAAAAAGTGGTCCACTAACCAAAAAGTTCCTATCTTTCCGTCCCCCCTTTTGTTGTGGTTTTAAAGGAGCACAAGAAGCAGAAGGGCAAAATTGGGAAGGTCCCCATTTTTGCCCCCGTGTCCTTCGCCTCAGGCGCTTGGGGTGAAGTGGAGCGACCGCTGGACGCTGCCGCCGGTGACGCTCCGCCCGAAGACGGAGGCGCCGGTGCATCTGGGGCTGCTGGACCTCCGGGACTTGGAGGCGGAAAGCGCGGAGACCTGAATCTCAGACCCTGACTGGCAACGAGTGATTCGAGTCAATGGGAGCTCAGGATTAATTCTCTCGAGGTCGATTATTGGAAGCGTCCCATTTGAAGAGAGTGCTGGGGAAACATCTGGGTACGGAGTGTATGGTTCTATTCTATGTCACTCTGAGGCGCCTTGCTTGCAGTTGGGGGTGGCCTTGCACCCCTTAATCACCAGCATTGCGAGGGTTCCATTTTAAGGTAAGGGAACCATGACCATGGAGCATGGCACATATATGAGCAGACAACATGACTGGGAATCGGTTTTGGGTGGGCCGATGTCGCTTTTCCAGGTTGTTGGGTATCAGTCAAAGAGTAAGTCGTGGTGGCAGCATTGCTGGGTGTTCGTATGTTTTTTTTTTCTTCTTTTTTTTTTCCGCCACAGTATCCCTGCTCCGTTTTTTTTGGCAAGCGAAGCCAAAATCGAGGGCGCCAAACCCGCATTGGAAAGACAGTAAGCAGTTTTGGAGAGCCATTGTTTGTTCACTGCTTGTCCATGTTTCTCTTCTTTTTTGTTTTATATTTTTGAGTTTGAACAGGGTGGGTTTTGCCTTTCCACTGACTGATGTGGGCCTTGTGACCAATTCTGCCAAGGACCTATCTGGGGTCTCTGGAAGACCGACCGTAGTGCTCCAACAAGAAGTGGCCTTCACGTGGGTGTCACATGAGTCGGGGGGAGGATAGTCTGCACTTGGTGCTTAGATGGGGACTAAGAATTGGACCCTGGGCCGGGTTGCCATAGCCCATAAAAGTCAAACGTCAGAGCCACAATAAGACCCGGGGAAATGAAGGTCAGGACGGGCCAATCTTAACCACAGATGCTTGCGGCCGCCCTTTTATTCTAATTCTTTACATGGCCTTGGGTAGACCACTTTGTTTTGATTCTGCCTCAGTGAGTTTTCATTTAGGGTGATGTTCAAAGGGAAGCGTTTTGGGCACATGCCCGCACTTGCAATAGGCTTGGCCATGTTCACATGCCACAAATGGAATTGAGCCATCTACTGTGACCATACTGCACTCTTGGTCCCCTCTTTTTATCTTCTGAAACATACCCCGAGATCGGCTTGATGCAAATGCTAGGGACATGGAAGTCTTAGAGAGTGTTGCTCGCACAATTATGGGAGGGCACGTTCAATCATCCCGCTGTTGCCTGCAATGCGCATCCAGAAATCCACGCGATCAGATCAAGCTTGCAGACACTAGCCATCCCCCTGTGGTCTTCCAAAACGGGCGGTTGTGGAGCCTTTCGTTTCAGGCCCAGTTTCTGCGATTTTCCAATCCCCTGTGAAGCGAAATGGACCATGGCGATCCACGTGCCAGGGCTTGCAGACACTCGTGGGCCGCTCGGCCGAAAGTAGTACATCTCTGTTCCCCAGTGGTGCCAATTCTTTTTCCCTTCTTTTGGGCAAGGGTTCTGATTCCTTTCAACTCAAGCAGCCAAAAAAGGGTGCCGATTCTTTTTTTCCCCATGGACATCCACGCATCTGAGACATCGCAGCGGGTGTTTTGTGTTGAGGATGCCCTTTTTTGGGGGTTGGCTTAAACGGTTGCCAACGGAAGCTTTGTTAAATTTCCATTTTCCTGGCTTTCTGCGCGGGACAAGTATCAAGTAAAGCGAGGGGAGGTCTCATGACTTCTAGTTCGGGGTGGGGAAGCTTGTTTTAAAAATAATATGATATGGGACCTCCTAAAATGAGGTGGTTTCCCCTTGGCTTCCCCTCAAACAAAAGCCAACCTAACAGCTCCAAAACAACATTGCAACCTCACATGCGCAGGGTCCCAGCAACCTGGCGAGTTTGCCAACTGAGTAAGTTGTGCTCCCGATTTTTGCGGGTGCCAAAATGTCCCTCTCATCTTCGGAAGGAGACACCCGAGCACATGTGGCCGTGGCTCGCTCGAAGAATGGACCAAACTGGTGCCTTGCGAAATGAAGCCAAAGACGAAAACTCGTGTAGCCCGAATAGCGCTTGAATTTTTGAGCCACACCCAAGACTGCCCCAAAGCAAGCCATGGAGCTCACAGAGCTCCGAGGGAGTAAGGCTACGATGATTTGCTAGGGGATTCCTTAGTTCCGTGAGCCACAGGCATGTAGGTGATCTGGGAGCGCCTGGTTTAGTGCAGCCTTGGGATAGATGACATGGAGACTGAAGGGAGGCCCTTGCAACAAGTTTGCCCACGGCCGAATCCCGGTGACCACTGAGCTGGAGGGCCTCGGCGATTACTGGCAGTTTGCTCCAAGAATCATGGCATTTCGTTCAACCCGAAGCTGAATAATTCTGCAAATTTAGCCTATTGCAATAAAAGGCTGATTGCATAGGTCCAGAAATGCACCCGTGGCGATTTTGGGGCCAGGCGGGCTGCCCGTGTTCCAAGCCATAAGCAGGGGTTCACAGGAAATTCAGGGAGGGGTTCAGATGTGGGTTTGTCGAGTTTTTGAGGCTACCCTGAGGCGATTCAAAGGGAAACAACAAGCAAAACCACCCACTTGTCTTTTTTGAGGCTACCCGTAGGTTCCGTAGGTCAGTGGGACACCAGAAGGGAGACCACCCATTTTACGGGCTTCCCCAATTTTGAGACACACCCATTTCATGCTTAGGGGAGCCGACTGCGTTGGACCTGGCGCTCAGCTCGAAGAAGCCGGAGTTCTGCAGTCAGGCAGGAAAGAATTGATTTCCGGATCCCGGATCAAAAAGCGCCCGAAGCCGATAAAAAAAAGGGGGCATTTTAGTAGACCCTGCTGCCACAGCACTCGCAAAATTATGATTCCTGGCGCGGCTCAGGGGGCTCTCGACACATTCCGCAAGTTTGGTGGGTCAATGGGTTTTGGGCGCGAAGGGACTCGTCAATGACACAACACTTAGCGGCCAAGCACTGGGTTGGACATAGTCAATGAAGCGACTTCTCGAATACGGTGGGTTTCTCTTTGAGTTGGCAGGCAACCAGGTTGGTGCACATGTGGTGGAACCCCTGCTCACCCGGTGATTTGTTTGGGAGCTTTCACATGAGTTTACATGTTCAGCTTTCCCCAATAATGTAAGCTTTCCCCATAATGTACTGTACAGATGTCGTGCTTGTCATAGTTCTAGGGGGTGATTCCCCATTCTTTTCAACCGTCGTTCTTTTCCACAGCCGGCCGTTTTTGCTGGGTTTCTGGAGAAAGAAGGATCCCTGGAAAGAATGGACGTCGAAGGTGCCCTAGAATATTGAGGCAACCAGCTCGAGTTCAGGCCTTTCCCTGGAGCAACTCTGCGACGATGCTGCTCTGCGTTCGCTCAGACGCCTGGAACAAAGTGAGGCCGGAGCAAAACAACAGATGCCAGTGGTGCCATGCTTCCGAAGATGTTTCAATGTTTGCTCGGGCGCTCTGAACGGGTTGTCAAAGTCCCCTAACAATTCCTTACAACAAGGAGTGCGCTGCAAGTTGAAACGAAGATGCAGATCTTTCTTGTTCGCAATGTCAACTTGTCAATCTGGAGCACCATACTAAGAAGGGCTGGTTTCCCTTTATGGGAAGACCAAGAAGGGAGGTTAGTGATACATGAGGGGCAGCGGTTCTTGATTGAAGTAGATGGCACTGGCCCATTCACGTTGGTAGTCTGGGAATGACCAGACCAACAAACAAACAAGGGAGCTTGTGCCGTTGATTTACTCAAGATAGAGCTGAACACGCTACAAACAGCAAGTGCTGTCATGTCAATATGAGCCATGAAACCATGTTGAAATGTACACCATGTCAACATATTTTCCCAGGCGTTGATGTATGGGAAGGGCTGGGGGTGAGGGTTTGGGGGTTGGGGATTCTGGGATAACAAAAACACATCTTGCTTTCTGGCCGTGTCTTTTTTTGGGGAATGGTGGTTTCCCTTGTGGAGCACTGAATCCTAAAAGGACCCCCCCCCCACCCCGGGTTCGCATGTCGCGACTTCGAAATCCGAGGAACGGCCGCTGTTGGAGCTGCAGCTCGAAGGGATTGATGCTGCTGACGTGTTTGGGCCTTTTGAGTTGTTTTTGTTTTTTTGAGTCGGATTGATTTGGTAAAACCCCGCTTTTTGGGATTGTTTTTTTGAAGGGGAAGCCGAAAGGAACACCAAACTATCTTATTATTTTTTTGGCCTTTTTGGGGTTGCGCTTCTTGAAAGGGGAAGCCAAAAGGAGCACCGAAATCTCTCATTGTTTTCTTTTTTGGGGGGCCCTTTTTTGGGGTTGCGCTTCTTGAAAGGGGAAGCCAAAAGGAGCACCGAAATCTCTCATTGTTTTCTTTTTGGGGCCCCTTGTTTGGGGTTGCGCTTCTTGAAAGGGGAATCCAAAAGGAGCACCGAAATCTCTCATTGTTTTCTTTTTGGGGCCCCTTGTTTGTTGGGGTTGGGCTTCTTGAAAGGGGAAGCCAAAAGGACCACCGAAATCCCCTTCGCCGCTTTTATCTGGTTGCAAGCATTGGAGAAGGATCCTGTGGGGAACTTGCGGCTTATGGCAATGGGAACGTTCATCTGCTGTTCGCCTGGATTTTGACAGGGGGGTCCCACTCTGGAGTTTTCTTCTTGGCACTTTACTGGTTTTGGAACAGCCCGAGAATCGTCCCAGATTCTTTTTGCAGCATTATTCCAGGCTGGGCAACCTGTCCCATCCTTTTCTCCAGCTGCTCAGTGGAAGGTGCTCTGAAAGGATCTTCAAAGACAAACACTTTCGACTTGAAGAGTCTCTTCGCACGTCTTCCTTCCTCCAACTTACAAGTTGGGCACCTGGGAGGCACCTGGTCAGTTGCCATGTTAAGTCTCTGATCGGCTCCCGGGACTTGGAACGACGGGCAAAACGGGACTCGGAGCCAAGGATCAACTGGCAGCGAATTCAAACCGGACATGTCCAAAATGGGTTGCCCTGGTAAGTGGAAACATGGGTACCAAAACCTGCGGTTTGCCCCTCCGATCGTTTAATATTGGTTGCCACACCCAAATCCTTGAAGCTCTCTTTAGGTCGCTTACAGCCTTGGGGCAGGTTTAGGGCAGCCTTAATGCTTCCTGGCAGTGTGCTGCTTGCTCAAAGCCCCTCCCGGGCTTTTCCCTCTCTTTTTTTCAACTCACAAAGACCGCCCCTTCTGGGGTTCCCCTTTTCGGCGAGTGCGCCCAAAAAAGAAGACAATTGGGTTTGCCGGTTTCCCCGACGCGAAGGTACAGCTGGGCGGCCGCCGCGCTGCTGGAGGAGTTCAAAGAGCTGGGGGCCAAGGGGTTCGGCCACGGTGACGGATCTGTGGAGGGCAAATTGGGTCAGGTTCTGGTTTGGGACCATAGGTTCTGGGCAAAAACCTGCTTGAACTTCCCGTCGGTTCCCCTGACCGAGGGCAAAAAACCGAGGGGCAGGCCCAGTTGGACTGGGGAGCATGGACCCACCGGCTTCTCACAGGTGTCCTTTTTGGTTGTTTTGGTAGACAAATAGATGGCGATTCCTGGTTTCTCTGGTGTTTTGATCATCTACCAGACACCTATGTTTGGGACAGTTTCTTGCAGGTGTTCACGTGGAACCTGACGTTCGGGAGGTGCTGGTTTTCGCTTTTACAGGGGCCCGTCAGGTTTCATGTTCATTGGTGGGAGGGTAAGTGGGGACTGGGTTTTCAGGTGACTTTGGGCGTGTCCGTTTGTTGGTTAGACCTGGATACCTCGGAAGACAGGGGTTCAAATACACACCAAGGGTTACCTGACCAGCTTCCATGTGTGGCAGTTTTTTCGGCTGGACCCAAAGCGGATTTCGGCTTTCCTTTTGGTCTCCTGTTAAAAACCAACCAAAAAGGGGGGGCGACCCTCAAGAAGCAACAAGCCCAGTCCTCAGAAGGTCCGGTCAGCATTTGCCGGTGTTTGGGTGTTGCCCCGAAGCGGATGTTGCTTCACACCACAAATGTGGGGGTACCTCTGCTTTGTTCATGCCCAAGAGTTCCAAGGCACCTGGAACCTCTGGTGCTAGGAATTGCAGTATCAGAACCGCTGATCATGGGCACCATACAAAGGCGATCCACATGGCTGTGACCTTTTTCATGGCACCTTGGTGGACATGGGGATTCACGGCCACCAACCACTTCCGTGGTGGTGCTCTATTAAAATTCAGAGACACCTGTGCTGATGTCAACTCATTTTGTGGCTTTGACATGCATTCGTAGCCGATCGCCGCCCACAATTGACTACAGTACGGTTTTTCTCTTCGGGGGTGCTCACCAACAGCTTCGGCATTCGTTTGGAGACCAACGAATTGCCTGGAGCAAAAGGAGGTTGCTTGAACCATAGTGGCTTGGGTTTATTTAGCGGTTGCGCAATTCTAGTTCCAAGATTGTGAGTTCCCCTTGCGTTTTGTTCGGGCAGCTTGTGTCCAGCATGTTTTCCCAACCACGACCACTTCGCAATATTCTCCGTTTAGCAAAGCCCCTTTCGGTCGCTTACGAAACCAAACAGAGGCTGTTTGAACTATAGCGGTTGAACCATGCCGTAGAAGGTTGCTTGAGCCATGGTTTTTCTTTCAGCTATGCAAACACCCAACCTTAAAGCTGTTTTGGCACTTCTTTGGGGACCCCATTTAGACAGCCATGCAGAAGCACGCAAGGAAACCAAGCAGTTGTCTTCGCAAATCGCCGTATGGCTCTGATTTTTAATAGAGAGGCACCTCAACAGTGGTTGGGAAACATGACTCTCCACCTTTTTCCGCCAGCTTGTGGGGCCTTGTACACCCATTCAACAAAAACAAAAACCCAGGATCTCAGAGCTTCGGCGCGCGTCTTTCGCGCCGCGTTTTTTTTTTTCCCCCGTCCGCTTTTTCTCAGGCGGTGCTACTCCGCCTGCTTTCTGCACTGGTGCCTGGCGTCCTTGGTGCTGCCGCGCCTGCGGCCCAACCACTTGGCGCAGGCGCTCTGCGAGGGCCTCAAGGAGCCGAAGGCGTCGACGCGAGGCGTCGACGCGAGGCGTCGGAGCGAGGTCGGAGCGAGGCGAAGCGAGGAAATCGCGGGTCTGAGGGATTCGCACATTGAAGTTGAAGAGGTGGTGCGTAAAATGGGAATATTTTCCATGGTTCGTGGAATGATTCATACGGTTTCATGGAATATGTTGATTGGGTCATGAAATAGATGGTTCCTTAGATCGAGCCAGCCAACAAAGTAACTTGCAAGCCCGCGAACCACGGGTAGAAAGTTGGTGAAGGGTTTCTCTTGGTCTCCCGGTCCAGGTATTTCTACCGTTGGGGGAGGGCGACCTTGACACCTGTAGACCTAGGAACTCCCACAAAGACCAGGGCACTCGCTTTTTTTTCTTCTCCCCATATCGGAGGGAAAAACAAATTTAGACTGCTCACATGAGCCACGCAGAGGAATGCACAAAGAGCTTTTCTAGAGAGGTCAACATCAAACAGAGCTGCGCACCCAAAGTCTTGGGAAGTGCTGAACGTCCTCCTTTTTGCTCTCCAGATATGGGGGACCTCACACGATAGGACAAAGGTAAAGATGAGATCAGACAAAATTGGACAAGCTAGCACAATATGACAAGATAATATAATAAGATGAGGTAGATGGCGTGCCTTTGTTTGAGGGCACCTTTTTTGGTCGGCTTCAAAAGGGACCCCAACAGCAACACCGAATCCCATTTCGGGTCCTGGTCCAAATCCTCAACAGAAACACCCTAGATCCGTCTGTTGTCACGCCATTGTTTTTTGTTTGTGTCTTTTCTTTTCAAGGGGACCCCCAAATTGGTGGTTCTCCGGTTGGTTTTCCTTGAAGCCAACCCAAAAATGGAAAGACCCATTTTTGGTTCACGTGAAGCGGCTGGCAGGAGGACGGCAGCTTGGGGCTTGTAGCCTCCGTGGCTTGCCTGGGCCAGGCGGGCTTGAGCATATATATATATATAATATATATAATATATATATATATATATCTTTTGGGCCTGCGCCCTCTAGCCGGCTACGCCTCTTTGAAGTTACACCATGTCATGTCATGTTTTTTGTATGAGAAACGCATCTGTGATTTGGCTGGTTAGTCATGCATACTCCAACCCCAGATGATGCCGGGATGCCAGCTGTCTGGGCCCCAGCCACACCCAGAATGTTCACATGGCGCGCGCGCGCCAGAGGCCCCAGAACAAGCAGCCCAAAAAGAACAGCCCACAAGCCAGCCCGGAAACGCAAACGCGACAAAGCACTGTAAATAGCGCCGTTTTGTGGCTGGGGTCGCGCGCAGCACACAAGCCAGCCACAACAAAAGCAAAACGGACAGAACAACAGCCCAACGCTCAGCATAGCAGTTTTGACGGTATTTGCGGCGTTTTGTAGACCCGGCAGCGCTTGGCGCCAAAATGCGCGAAAATATCCCTTTGGTACCTTGTAAGAAACAGTGCTTCATGGGTTGAGAGGCGTTTCGGAAGGAAGTCTCGATGATGCAGACCAAGCCCCGCTGAAGCATCACCCAGGCCCAACCGGCTGCCACAGCCTTCAGGCTGTGGCTTTGGTACAGTCTTCGTGGCTTTGGTAAAGTCTTCGTGGCTGCCACAGCCTTTGCGCTGTGGCTTTGGTACAGTCTTCGGCTGTATCTGCCACAGCCTTCGGGCTGTGGCTCCCACAGCCTTCGGGCTGTGGCTGTGACTGCCACAGCCTTCGGGCTGTGGCTTTGGTACAGTCTTCGGGCTGCATCTGCCACAGCCTTCGGGTCGTGGCTGTGACTGCCACAGCCTTTGGGCTGTGGCTTTGGTACAGTCTTCGGGCTGTATCTGCCAGCACCTGTAGCGGCGATGATTATAATCATCACTGCTTATCCCCAGCATCTCCAGCAGCGATGATGACAATCATCGCTACGCATCCCCAGCATCTCCAGCAAGGATGATCATGATGATGATAATTACAACGCATCCCCAGCATCTCCAGCAGCGATGATGATAATCATGACTACGCATCGCTTGCGTGTCAATCCGGGTCTATCGCGACGCTTGAATTGTAGATAGAAAAGACCTAAGCAAGACATGGGGAGGATGATGAGGATGATGCTCGTGATCGCCTTGGTGATAACCACCACTTCCCCTCCCCAGCATGTTTAGCAGGGATGATGACATGCCCAGCATCCCTAGCAGTGATGATGATAATTATCACTGCGCATCCCCACCATCTCCAACAGGGATGATGACAATCATCGCTACGCATCCCCAGCATCTCCAGCAACGATGATCATGATGATGATAATCATGACTACGCGTCGCTTGCGTGTCAAGCCAAATCTAACGGGACGCTTGAAATGTATATAGAAACGGCTTGAAAAGACAAGTCACCTACACATCCCCAACATCTCAAGCAGGGATGATGATCATAATCATCACTACGCAGCCCCAGCACCGCCCGCAGCAAGTACGGATGATATTCCCAGCGTCTCTAGCAGTGATGATACTAATTATCACTATGCGCCCCCAGCATCTCTGGCAGGGACGATGCCGATTCTTGCGATCGCCCTACCCGTGCAGAAGGGGTCGGCGGATAGATAGATAGATAGATAGATAGATAGATAGATAGATAGATACATAAAAAAAAATGTGTGTGGCTGTGGGTCAAAACCAATGGGATCCCATTTTGGGGTAGGTGCATCACCTATTTTACTCTATTTTGGTGGGGATTGGGATGTTCACTGGGGGTACGGGGTTTTGACCCATGGCCATACACACACATATATATATATATATAAATACACATGTGCATCCTGCTTTGTATGAGACCCATTTGAGCCAAGACACTTGTCCCCCACGCCAGATGTGACCCGAGGTTCTTTGGAGGTCTTGTTGCGTGGGGGCGAATGCCAGACAACACATCAAGGATGATTCGCCCCAAAGTGGCACACCCGTCAGGCAAATGTCTGCTTAGAAACGAGCCCCCCTTTGCGGTACCATCAGCAAAAGGGCACACCCGGATGCGTTGAACTGGGTTATAAAGGGAAACCAAAGGGACCGCCCACCATTTTTTTGGGGGGGGGGGCACCCAATTGGAGCACCACTTTTTGGCTGGTTTTGAAGGGGAAATCAAAAGGAAAACAATCACCCTAGGGTCCAACACTCTGCATGTTCACATCAACTTGCCAATGTGAGGCTGTGATTCGTTGACCGCCAATAGAGACAGAGCAACCGCGATACAGTGATGGATTTTGGGGCGTGTTCTTGGTGCCATGGCCATGTGAATCCATGTGTCAAGCCAGGATTTCTGGTCACATTGCAGCAACTTTGTAAAGTGAGTAACCCTTGTTTCTCATACGTGGGGGATTATTTCAAGTACCATTTGCTATTCCCCTGCTTTCTTGGGTCCCAGCTCCCCTCATCCTGCGCCAAAGCGATCCCTGCTGCCCATGTTCTCGCCCAACTATCTTCCCCACACACGCCCTTAGCTCCCCAACTTCAACAGACATCTGAAGCCAAAACGGGTGTGTTTTGTCGAATTGGGTGCTTTTCCGGTTCCATCCACGTTGAAATGCAAACTGACTAGACCAAATTTCTCAAGTGGGATCAGCCCGGCTGACATGGTTCAAGCATGTGCAAACCTTTTTGGCCCTCGCCTCCTTTCGCCATGTTTTCGACACCGTGTTTGTCAACGCCTTGAGGGAATTTGCCCTGGCACTCCCGATGAAGGGTCGCCAAGTCTCTTACTTGTCCTCCCCTTTCTTGATCTTTGAAGCACGTTTCAACGCCTTTGTTTTTCCCCCGGGGCCCGAAGAACGGGTGCGGTAGGCGGTGCTTCTGGATGGGCCCATGGCGGAGGTGCCGCCTCTGTGCTGGAGCCTGCTGCAGCAGCTTCTGGCTCCTCGGGGTACTTTCTTTATTGCTTTTTCCTTTTTTGTTTAAACGTGTTTCTCTTCTTTTTTCCGTGTTGTTTTTTTGTTTGCTTTCATTTCTCCCCTTTTCTTAGCGGGGGGTGGCTTTTGGCGTGCCGGCTTCGCTTGGCCTGTGGCCCTTGAAAAGACGACGGCACGGTTGGATCCGGAGCCCAACAATGGGCCAAGCAGTCGCATTCGGTGAGCGAGCCGCGGTCTGAGGCCCGCTTCCCCGCCAAGGGCACTGAGCGCGCTGAGACAGAGGAGAGACGCCCGAGGGCACTTGCCATCGCTCAGCGGTTTCTGAAAGACTTACTTGCAGATTGAGGAACACGAAAACTTGCTGGTGCTCAGGAGGGAATGACGGAAGGGAATGAACCCTCATAAACCATCCAACTGGTGGTTTCCTTTGTTCGGGACTCCCCAGGTTCATTCCATTTCTCATTCCCTGCCCATCGCACCAGCAAGAAAACACCATTGTTGGAGATCTTTTGGTCGGACCTCCTTTGGGCTCCACCTGAATCTGGCAGGTGGATCTTCTGAGAACTCGCTGGGCTTCACCTCACCTCACCGCCTCAGCAGCTCGCTTTCGCGGCCAGGAGAAGGAGAAGGACAAGGAGCAGTGGATGTCCCTGGCCCCCGGGCTTCAGAACTCGCAGCTTGGCGAATTCGAGGACGAACGCCGAAAGGCGGAAAGGCGGAAAGGCGGAAAGGCGGAAAGGCGGAATGCCAATGGAGGGGTTTGCCTCTTTTTGTGGGTACCCTGTGGTAAATGGAAACTCAGAAAGAAAAGGGTCACACACGCCCATATGGGCTAGAGCCCAGGGCCTAAAAAACAGGGACCTTGTAGAATCCCAAAGGAGATTCCACCAGGCGGCTCGAGCCAACCCGTTTTTTTTTTCTTCTTCTTCTTTTTTCTTTTTTTTTTCCCGCTCTAGTTCGGAACGAACGGAGTTTTTGCCGGGGAGCTAAGAACTGGGCGGCCCCTATTCAAGCGAACTCATGGTCGCTGGTATGGAAGTTTCGTCTGGGGAGTTTGGCCATGGCTCTCTGGCGAAATCTGCCGTGCGGAAGGTCTGGTAAGGAGCAGCAAGTCAGATGCGGCATTTACACCAGTTCAATTGGAGTCTATAGTCGTTGCTTAGCTTGCCTTTTCATTTTTTCCGCCTTTTGGTTTTCCGCAATACTCCTTTCAACACTGGCTCATAGCTAGCTCCAATCCGGTTATGCCGACTTTGCCATTGCAACTTTTGGCAAGACGTCGGAGTCTGGCCAAGCTTCTAGACCAAGGCATATCCATGGGTCTTTGAGGTACGGATGCTGATCCGCCATTTTATGCTTGTGATGCAGTACCCCGTGTTTAATTCGTGCAAAAAACCTCCATACCTCCAATACAAAAATACCAAGATACAGAATCATTAAAGACTTTTCCATCACCGGCATGATGGTGCGGAAGATATGACCAATAAACCAATCGCAATGAATAATGTGAAGATAAGTAGACAATATAAATGGATAACAGATACAAAATGCTTCCTGTTTTATCACCTGCTTCTGGACAGCTTCTAGGTGAAACGAAGGGATCACAGCCAGATACAGATACGATACCAAATCCACAGAGAGGAAAGGGAGAAGGAACGGTCATTATCTTATGTATCTGTCATTCGGTCCGTTCCGTGGTGAGTCTCTCATAGTGACAGGATCTCCAGAAGTCCAACAATAAAGAATCTGGACTGGATTTCTGATGGTATTTCCTGTCCACCGACCCGTCCAACAGAGAGAGAAAGAGAGAGAGAGAGAGGGAGAGAGAGAGAGAGAGAGAGAGAGAGAAGGGATGGACTGCGAGATGCAAGCAACATCCAGAATGACAAGGCTGGTATGAGCAGAGAAGCAATACACAATTCTATGCTTCTTTTCTCCATTCACTTCACCACTCACTTTCGTTATTTTGTTCCAATAGAAATTACTTCAGCATGGGGAAGAAGAATGAGAGATGCATGGCCAGCTCTTTCTCTCGAAAGCCCACTCTCTCCGTTCGTTTACCTGGCATGCGATTCTAAAAGCTAGCAGGCGGTGGAGAGAGGGATAGGATGGGAGAAAGAAACCCATCCTCACGCATTTCCTTCTTTGTGTAACCTCCATACCTCTAACACCCACAGGCAAACAATGATGGTTCTATTCCGTACCTTCAAAACTCATAAACACTGATTGTTACACGAAGGGCGTATGGGCTTTGTCGCTCGTTTGTCTCGCCATCTTGCCCAACACTTCAGGTGAGCCACTTACATGCTCAAAACCGCGGGTAGTAGATGAAGCTTAAAGGATGTAAATTAAATGGGCGAATTCGCCGCTTTGCCTTCTGGCAATACGAAACTAACAGGGGGGTGTCCCTAAGTCTATCACTTTTGGAGGGGGCACCACCTCAAATGAATAAGCCGGGGTTGATTCATCTGGATCGACATGAAAGGGAAACCATAGGGACACCACTTCTGCTGCTTCCTTCTGGGGGGTCCATTGGGGTAAGGGAACAGGGTTCCAGTAGGATGATGAAGCTCCTTAGGTAAAGAATGATGGTTCTACAACCCAACAGCCATCAACAAAACCATGGTCTGTAACTTCCATACCTCCAAAACCCATCCAAAATCACTCATAGCTCCATACCTCCAACCTCTACCTCCATACCTCCATCCATACCTCCATATCTCCACACCTCATAGGTTCTACGAAGCCCCGCGCAAGAGCGTTCCAGCGGAAAACAGTTTTTGGGCGGTTTTTCAAGAAGACACACATGTGTTGGCTTGACCCTCATAGCGTCATCATTGTGTTCTTACAATCTGTTTGGACTCTACGCCGGTTTTTGGCTGTGGGTTAAAATTAGGTACCCCAAATGGCTTGCCCTGGCAAATAGAACCAACTAAAACCGGTCCAGTTCCTGGTGGTTTCATTTTGACCCATATGTCCACGCTTTGAGGTCTAGAGGCCCAGCCAGTGGCTTAATTTTGACCCATAGGTATATATGTATATATTTACATATACGTATATAAATACATATATGCATGTATATATACATATATATATATATGAGCCACGGACAAAACACACGAAGACCACTTTATCAAGGCGGGGAACGTTTTTGCGTAACACATGCCAAAACCATGGAAAACGATAAGGTCTCCCCCAAAAACGATAACCCTTAGCTAACACACGGCTCTACAATAACCCCTGCAGTTGCAACTTAGCTAGGGTGGGACCCTTGCGTGGCCACCGTAAAACGAGAAGGCGAGTCGCCACTTTCGAGCTAGAGCTGCCAAGGTGTGCTTCGTAAATACGACACTTGTACTGAGAAGTTGCGATTTTCGAGCTGGAGCTGCGGAAGTGTACTTCGCGTACTAGACTTGTGCTACAAAGTTCTGATTTTCGAGCTGGAGATGCGGAAGTGTACTTCGCGTACTAGACTTGTACTACAAAGTTGCGATTTTCGAGCTGGAGATGCGGAAGTGTACTTCGCGTACTAGACTTGTACTACAAAGTTGCGACTTTCGAGCTGGAGCTGCGGAAGTGTACTTCGCGTACTAGACTTGTACTACAAAGTTGCGATTTTCGAGCTGGAGCTGCGGAAGTGTACTTCGCGTACTAGACTTGTACTACAAAGTTGCGATTTTCGAGCTGGAGCTGCGCAAGTGTACTTCGCGTACTAGACTTGTACTGCAAAGTTTCGAATTTCGAGCTGGAGATGCGGAAGTGTACTTTGCGTACTAGACTTGTACTACAAAGTTGCGAATTTCGAGCTGCTGATGCGGAAGTGTACTTCGCGTACTAGACTTGTACTACAAAGTTGCGATTTTTGAGCTGGAGATGCGGAAGTGTACTTCGCGTACTAGACTTGCACTACAAAGTGGCGATTTTGGAGCTGGAGATGCGGAAGTGTACTCCTCGTACTGGACTTGTACTACAAAGTTGCGATTTTCGAGCTGGAGATGCGGAAGTGTGCCTTGCGTACTAGACTTGTACGAGCCGGATCTGCCAAAGTTCGAAAACACTGTAAAACGATAAGGTCTCCCCCAAAAACGATAACGTTCAAAAAAGTACTAGGGCCAAGGAAAGTGTTTCGTCCGCTCCTCATATATATATATATACATATATATGTACATATATATATATATATCTATACATGTACATATTTTTTTCCGGGTTTGCCTGGGCCTCGCTGGCCAGGTGGCTCAGCGAGCTGGGCCTCCGCCCGGTGGAGCGGCTCAGCGTCGTGGAGGAGGTGTTGGCCCTGGTGCAGTCGGTGGCGTGGGCCGAGTGCACGCGCCTTTGATGCGGAAAAAAACGGGGGGTGGGGTTGTGGGCTTTGGCGTTGCGGGGGGAGGTATGATGGACACGTTTTTCGGGTCTATTTTGCAACTTTCTATTGTTTTTTTAGGGGTTTCAGTCTGAAAAAGACTAAGTTTCCATGGCACCGGGGGGGAGGGGGAAAGAAATCTGGAGCGGTGCCTTATCGATGAGCGTGCCATTGATTGTCGGTGGTGAGCAAACAGCTTGTAGATGCTTTTCCTCCCCTCAAATTTTGGATGTGTCGGACCGGACGAAAAACAGGCTAACAGGGTAGCCTCAATTGCGTGTTTATAAAAACTATTCTCAGAACCCGTCCCATATGCGGGGAATAATCAGGGGTCCCGCAATTCTTGCAAAGCCCACAAGTTGCAGATTTATTGTATCCACTGATTTTCGCAACGTATTGAAGGAGCAATCCAGTGACTCTGGTAAGGATTGAAATGATTGCATCAGGTTGTGGGTATGTTAAAGTCAATTTTAGTCTTGATTTCGGGAGTAATCTAATCTAGTAATAAATTCCCCCCCTGTATCACAGAGAAAAACATCACCAGGGCAAACTATACAAACCCTTTGGGGGATTGCCTTTGGGTTCGGATGATTTACACTGTTTGGGGTTGACCTCAAGCGAAGCCGAGGGTTCAGCATCTCTAGCAGGTCAGGCACCCCATTCCTGGAACACATGCCCATCTTACGTCCCAGAGAAAGAACGGGCCTTGCAAGACATCCTGTGATTTTCCATGTACTGGATGGGGGAGTCATGTTTGGAGCCGGTTGAGATTGACAGATGAGCAAGAAAACGATCCACAGACGTGTTTATTTCAAGGTTTTTTACTTGTTCCCAATATACTTCATATATTCGGGGAGTCCGCCGTGCTGTTGCCCAAAACAAATGGTTGTGAGCATAGGCCTCTCATTCCATGGCTTTCTGTGACTTCTGCTGTTCTGGGCGCGTGAAGAGCTGGGTCTCTTGCTCCTGATTCAGGCTTTAGACAGTGCCACATTTCCCTTGTGCTCCTTCCAAACATACCTAGGCTTTTTGAAGGTCCCAAGTCTTGTCCAAAGGGATTCCCTCGTTTTGCCCCTTCGCAGTCCAAACAGCGGCCCATGTTTGACCGCCCAAATCTCGGCACGATGAGATCCTTGCAAAAGCGGAGGCCAGCAGTGCCTGAGCCGGGCGTTGGGCCTGTAGAGGGTGGGGCTGGGTGCACATTCGCGCTTTAGCAACTTAACTTGAGCCACTTGCTCAAAACCAATTCGGGTAGATGATCCGGTTAAGGGACAATCCCAACCATCAATAGCTGCGGATATCCGCCTTCTTAATTATTTGAAGCGTGGTTCTGGGTAGACCATTTTAATACCGGGTTTTGATTATGACTCACTTGCTGTGCCTTCTTTCAATGCATAGCTGACAGAAGGACTTCCATTGTTGGAAAAATTGGGCAATCAAGCACCACTCGGTCCCGGCCAGAATATGTCTATCCAAGTTGCAGGAAGCCACACTGATCACCCTTTGGGACAGAGTAAGTGTTTGAACTTCCCTTTCTGGCAAAAGAGCCGTCTTTTTCTTCTTTCTCTCTTGCAAAAGTGTCCCTCCCACCTTTTTGGGGAAGACACTTTTTTCCGTTTTTAATCTCCTTTGACATTTGGTGAACCAAAAGTCTGGCCCCTTGCGACCACTCGTTGCGACAACTGGCACGAGGAGCCTGGTGCCGAGCTACCGGGGCCACATCCTGCGGCCGCTGCTGCCGGATCTGCAGCAAGGTCTTCGAGACCTGAGGTGGCCCGCCCTCGGCAAGAAGGCCCCGTCCATTCGCCTTGGGGGGCAGCGCCATTTTTTTTGGGGGGGGGAGGGAGCCAAAGGAGTTCTTTTGTTTTGGGGGGTATCACTTGTTTTTTTTGGGGGGGGGGGAACTAAAAGGAAAGCCACGCTTTTGTGGGTTTGCTCTCCCCCGTTTGTTTGATTGGGCTTATTTTGATTTGAGCTGAAGGATTTTCTCGAAGTCGACTGGGCGAAAACGTCCCACGACTCCCTCGTGTTGCGTTTGCCATTTGCTTCCGATAGAAAAAGTGAGCCGTCGACTTTCAGCCCTACCCAAAGGAGAGCCACTCAGAGTCTGACTGAGGGCGGACAACTCCTATTCTGACTGCCCATGATATACCCTAGTACAACGGTGGCATGCGTTTTTGGGAATCTTTGTTTTGGTGTGTAAAGAGGAACACCTGGAGAAACTGGACATTGCAAATTTCTTTGATACCAATGGAAGGCCTTCAACCACCAAACTGGGACCAGCAGGGGATCAATCTGGGCACTTCCCCCACCAAACTGGGACCAGCAAGGGATCAATCTGGGCACTTCCCCCAGCTCTCCACAGCTTGCCTATCACAGAAATGGGTGCGTCTGTTTTAGGGGATGGGTGAGTTTTCCTTTGTGTTGCCTTTAAACCAACCAAAGAGGGTTCCCCTAAAGACACATCCAAATGGGTCACAGAAATGGGAGCCGTGGGTGTTTCAAAGTCACAAACTGGGGTGGTTTCCCTTTACCCACTTGGGTGACTTTGATACTGGTAGAGCAACATGGAACCCAACAACTTAGTGGAGTCTCCTTGAACATCTGGGGACTCCTCGCTGGCGGATGTCTGGCCAACCCGCCATGTCTTGGGCAACCTCCTTGTTTTGGGCAAACCCTTTCTTGGGGCAAACCCTTTGTTGGGGGAACCCATTTCTTGGGGAACCTCTTTTTGGACCCTTTTTGGGCGACCCATGTTAAAATCTGAGGACTCCTCGCTGGCAGATGTCTGTACTCTTGGGGAGCCCATGTTGTCTGGGGACTACTCACCGGTTCCCCCCCTCTTGGGGGGAAACCCCATTTCTTGTAAATATCCGGGGCCGCCTCACCGGAGACATTTCCCTCGCCGCGCAGGGCGGCGAGGTGGTCTCTGTCTCCGGGGCCCCGGCCGCGTCGTCGGGCGCCTTCTGCCCGGCGCCGCGGCTGCAGCGCAGCGCCACGGCGCTGCAGCGGACCTGGACGGAGGCGGCGCAGCAGCTGAGGCGAGAAGCGGGAAGCGGGGTGTTCGGGACGCGGAGAGCCATTGGCCTGCGCGGAAAAGGGCCGCGCCCGTTTTTTTGTTTGTTGGTTCCTTTTGGTCGTGTTTAGAGGACACTTTTTGTTTTGGGATGCCCCCTGTTTGGTTTTCAAAGGACACCCGTTTTGTTTCTTTTTTTTGGGGGAGGGATCCCCTGTTTGGTTTTCAAAGGACACCTTTGTTTTTCTTCTTCTTCGGTTTTCAGGCCTTCTTTTTTTTTTGGGGGGGGGAGAAGGGGGGGATTTGTTTTGTTTGGTAGCTTTTTTTGGGTGGATCCCCTATTTTGAGACAAACGTAGCTTTCTTTTTGGGGATCCCGTTTTGGGTGGTTTTTGAAGGACACCCGTTTTTTGGGTTCCCGTATTTTGAGATAAATGTTGACCCTCAAGTTTTTCAACCCGTCGTATTCATAGTGGGCCACATCCCTTGTTCGGTGGTTTGGATTGGCGGTTTCAGGCTTTGAACCCCTGGCATTTGTAGAGGGTGAACGGAAGCCATCGCCAGCCTCCAAACCACTGGCTCCAAGCAACCACTTGGAGGGAAGTTTTTTCTTCTTCTTCGGTTTGGTCAAAATACCGCACACTTGGAACACACAAATTTCCCCCAAACGTCCTGGCCCCATGTTGACACCTTTCGGGTACGTCGGGAAGGCATCGGCCTCGACGCGCGCGAGCGAGCGAGGCAGACGGCCGGGCTGCTGGCGGTGCACGGGGAGGAGCTGGCCACCAACATCGAGGAGAGCCTTGAAGCCCTGAAGGCCGAGCCCCAAGTCTCCGGGTGCCGAGCAACGAGACGCCGACTTTGGGAGGGTTTGAAGGAATAGCCAGGTTGGATGGTTTTGATTTTGCGCAAGGGAATTTGGAGGGGGGTGAATCGTGACGAGCCTCGCCCTTTTCTTGGTTTCCGGGGTGGTCGGGGAGGGTTCCACCAGGTTCCACCAGGTGTTGCGAGGGCTGCGGGGTGGTCGGGGTGGTTTGAGGTAAGGTTCCACGAGGGTTCCACGAGGGTTCCACGAGGGTTCCACCACGGTTCCACCAGGTTCTGCGAGGGCTGCGGGGTGGTCGGTAAGGTTCCACGAGGGTTCCACCAGGGTTCCATGAGGGTTCCACAGGGTTCCACCAGCGTTTTACCAGCGTTCCACCAGGGTTCAGGTTGTGCAAGGGCTGTGGGGTGGGTTTGGTTCCACGAGGGTTGTACTTTGAGGTTAGGTTCCACGAGGGTTCCACCACCAGGGCTCCACCAGGGTTCCACCAGGTTCTGTGAGGGCTGGTGGTCCGGGGTGGTTTGAGGTAAGGTTCCGCGAGGGTTTAGCAGGGGTCCACCAGGGTTCCGCCATTTTCTGCAAGGGCTGCGGGGGCTGGGTGGTCCGTGGTGGGGTTCCACCAGGGTTCCACCAGCTGCAATTTCCACCAGCTGCAAGGGCTGTGGGGTGGTTGTGGTTTGAGGTTTGGTTTCGAGGGCTTCACAAGGTTCTGCGAGGGCTGTGCGATGGTCCGGGGCGGCCCTCGGGGCGGCCCTGAGGTTTTACAGGGCTCCACAGAGTTCCGCAAGGATTCCACAAGGGATCCAGAAATGTTCTGCAAGGTTCCGTGGTTTTGCTTGTCTTTGTGGAGGAGGGACTGAGAAGCCATCGGAGCAGCAGAAGCTCGCTGTGCTCATGGGCGGAACGCTAAGCAAAACCGAAATCAATGGTTTTCAGCACACTTTCATTGTTTTGTCACCTGCTCACTTGCTCGGGCAACGCGGCCCGAAATGTTGCAAATTGGCTTTGTGGCAAATCAGATCACGTTGCTGCGGGACTCACGGTGCAGCAGAGTAAATGCTTGGCATTGCTGAGTATTACTCACGAGCCTGCTATGGGGTAAGGTTGCAAAAACGCTCCACGAGGTTTCCACCAGGTTCTGCAACAGCTATGGGGCAGCCCTGACAAAAGGTTCCAACAAAGTTTCACGCTGAGTTCCACGATGCGAGGTTCACCGGGCCCAGGTGGGTGCACCGTCGGGGCCCGATCGGCCCCGATTGCGCCATCGCGCCCCGATCGGGGCCCGACTCAGTCGGGCCCCGTCAACTGTACCAAGCTGGCGTCGCCTAGTTTTGCTAGATACAATTGTAATGCCGCATCTTAAAAATAGGGGTGGCTGGGGTTGCACCACAGGACCATCGGGCCTCGATCGGACCCCGATTGCACCATCGCGCCCCGATCGGGCCCCGATCAGGCCCCGACTGGGCCGTCGGACCCCAATTTCACCGTCAGGCTCCGATCAGGGCGCGATTGCGCTGTCACTCTTAGCTTTGAGTTACAGGGCGGCATCCTCAGCAACACCGGCGGCGAGGCGTTCCGCGAGGATTCTGGGAGGGCGTGGTGCTGTTGGGGATATGTTTGAGCTTTTTTTTTCTCTTTCTGGGCGGCAACATGTGCTGGGAACGGAACGGAGCTGCTTGGGTTTGGCTTAGTGTGATTCGGATATGGATGGCAAGGGGACAAGGGGAGGTCATAAGCAACTCTGTTGGGTGGGGCCCTAGTCTTGAAGATGGCAGATGGGACTCGCAGGTGAAATCTCAAGTTTTGTTGGAGCAGATGGCAGATGACCTTTTTGAGAAACAGTGAGCAGCGCATGTAGATGTTATCCACTAACGGGTCCCCAATTAGATCTTACATATGAGCAGCTCCTATTGGCCTTGCTGTCGGGTGATTCTACTTGTTTGAGTGGGAAAGCAACGCTTGCAGAACCAGGTGATTGGAGTAGAGCCTCTTGTCAGGTGATTCTACAGCTCCACATAGCAAAGCTTCCACAACCCTTTCTGGGGACACCAGGCCCCTTCAGGGGAACCAGCATGGTGGGTATTGAGAAACCCAAACCCAAGAGGAGGTTTGTGACCAGTCAAATGACCCAGTGAAGTGACCCCCCCAGGTGGCAGTTGGCCGGATACCGCCCCAGGTTTTGACTGATCACCCAGCAACGGTCAAAGAAATAACCCCGGCACAGGGGTTTCCCCATAGTGCACGTGTGACCATCACCAGGGTTTTGGTTTGAAACGTTTTGACCGGCTCGACCTACCTCCCCTGCATTCTTCCTTTTTCGCCAGGTCCTTGGGCGCGACAATCCGGCGGAGGCCATGGACGCCTGTGGCTTTTGCTTGTTCTCCGGTGGCTCTGGGCCGAAGTGTTGCGAATTCTCGGTCTGCCATAGATTTGCTTGTAGTTTCCTGCCCCCAGATCAGTGTTCCACAAAGAAGGATCCCTAGTTTCAATGAGGGAAGTTACCCCAACAGGAACAGCTGCGCAGGTCCTGCTGGAGTCGCGACGGTTGCTGATGGCAGCTGAGCCCAAGATCGAGGCCAGTGAGCGGTTTTTGGGCCGTTGCCGGCATTTCTTCAAGCTTGCAAGGAACATGTGAAAAGGGAGAGCGCGACAAACAAAGACGATGTACCAAAGCAGAACAACGAACAACACACAACAACTCACAATAACCCACAACAACGCACAACAAAGCGCAACAAAACATTGCAGAGCACAACACACACAGTCAGCACAACACAACACAACACAGCAAACACAAACACACAAGAACTGTACACAACACACAACCAGAAAACGCAAACAGCAAGCACCCACAAATACAAGCAAACAGCGAAGCAGCGGCAACTGAGAAATGGAGCTTCTTTCTTTCCCGAAAAATGAACATGGAACCCAAGGAGGCTTCCCAAAAGGAGCTTTCTTTAGATACGACGGTTGTTTGGGTTCCATGGGAACCTGGACCTCTGGTGAGCCACAATCAAAACCCGGGTAGATGATCCGGTTAGTAAGGGAAAATCCCAACCATAGCTGCGGATATCCGCCTTCTTAATTCTTGAAGCATGGTTCTGGGATTACGACCATTTTACTACCGGGTTTTGAGCAAGTGGCGTGGGTTCCATTTACCGATCGGGCAAGTTCCATTTTGGGTCACAGCCAAGTTCTGGGCCAACCATTTTGATACTGGGGTTTGATTGTGACACATTTTAATGCACGCTCCCAGACCAAAGGTATGATGTCACACAAGCAGAGGTCATGCAAGCACAGGTTTTGAGCAAGTGACTCTGCTCAGGAGTGGCGGGCCATGGCGGAGGAGTCCATGCGCTGGCTGGGGAAGGAGGATGAGCGTCAGAAGGCGAGCGCCACGGTTCGAGAGCAGAGCATCAGACTGGGCGCGCTAGTGAAAATTATTTAGGCGGTTTCCCTCCCTTCCACTAACATGGCACCTCTGGGAGGGTACCTGGAAGATTGGTTTCCTCTTCAAGGGACCCCATGTCTGGTGCTATGTTAGTTGGAATGGAATCGGTTGTTTCCCAAGACACCCACCACTGAACGCGGGTGACTTTGATTATGGTAAAATAATGGGGCAAGTAACGGCAAGTAGCGGAGTTTTTGTGTTTTGGCGTTCAAAAGCGTCTCTGCTGTTTACCTCTGCGGTTTCCAACATGTTTCTTTCAACCATCGAGTTGTTTCTGCCATTTTCCAGCATTTCCGGCGGTCTTTCAAAGCCCTTCACTCCTATTCCATGATTCTTGGAAGAGGCAGTCGCAGTTTTTAACTCGGGGGCAGAGGAACAGCAGGCTTATGAAGCAACCGTGGTATTTGGTCGGGAGGTGGGTTGCAGGGTGGTTTCTTTTGGGCAGCTAACCTGAAGAGACCTGAAAGGGGGCTGGAACCCCTTGGGTTCGTTCAGCCAGGCCCATGAAGATCCATCTACATTCACCTTTGGTTTCATTTCCATCATCATTTTTTCCATTTCCATATTACATCTTCCTTGTTTAATCCTTCCATTCCCAGTTGTTTTTTCATTTGGGTATGGGTCAAAATTCAACCACCAGAGAACCGCCAGGTTTTAGTCCATGACTCCATTTGCCAGGGCAACCCCAAGTTTGGTCTGCTTGACCTACACCCATTTCACCGGCAAAAACAACACAACAACAAAAAAAAACAACAGACCAACATTTTGGGGTTGTCCTCCTTGTGGCCGCGCCCATTTCACCGGGGGGATGCCCGTCTTCCTTGGTGCCAAAAACCCCACGCCAGGAGCGGGTGGCCGCCTCCAGGAGCATCCGCGACGCCTTGGCGGAGGCGCGGGAACCGAGGGCACACAGGGCTTGGTGCCAAGGGGTTGGCGCGAAAGGGTTGGTAGGGGCCACAATTGGGTGCAAGATGGGTGCAAAGGGCTTGGTGCAAAATGGGGTGGAAGCGAGGGCTGGGTCCAAAAGGATGCCCGCGCCCGAAAAGAAGGCAGGAGGGTGACAAAGGGGGTCGGCTCAGAAGAGGAAAATTGTGAAAAAAAGAGGCAAGAGAAGGTGACAACAAAGGGGGTCGCCGAGCTTTTTCTTTTGTTGCCCTAAGAATGGCTTTTGGTGTCCCATCAGTTTTGGTTTAGAGACTTCTAAACATTTTCCCATGTCCATTTGGGCAAGGCCATATTTTTGGCCGCTCGGTTTTCTGATTGTTTATGGGAACCCACATTTTCCCGTGTCGTGCTGGAGAAGCAAGTGATTTTGACCCTGGCTCTCTGGGTGGAAGTGATTTATGACCGTTAATTTTCTTGAAGGGTCAGGGAGCGACATCTTCTCCTTGCGTCGTCTGATGCTCGGGGCATGGTGAATAGGCCGTACACAGCAGCTGGAGTTTAAAGGGTGGATGCCTTGCGGCCCCTCACTAGAGGCCTGAAGCTGACGTTTGTTCCCAGGGCAGAACACTGGCATTGGGTCCTTTTGTCCTTTGGTTTGGCGCAGAGGTCTTTGGAACCTTTGGCTTTCCCGGCGAAAAGGCTACGAAGCGATGAGCACAAACGGATCTAGGGGTAGATTCTCATTCTGAAGGAATCCCAATGGCTTCCCAACACCAAAGACCGGTTTGAATGCTAGGCCACGGCAAACGAGCCTTCCGACTGTGAGAAATTGGTCACGTCACGACCTTGTGTGTCTTTCCAGGAGTTCCTCAGTCAACTCTTCACGTCACCTCGCACGCGTGCCTCATCTGGCGCCAGGTTCCGGCGGACAAGCCGACGATCGCCAAAGTCTCCACGCTCTTCGAGGGGGAGCACACGGTACGGAGCTTGGCGCCGGGGGCCCTTGGAGCGGAGATACGGGAGGGACATGTGGATGGACGTGAGCGCTGGTCGGTGGTCTATTTTATATTGGCTTCATCCAGCCCGATGCAGGAGATTGTCCAGATATATACAATTAGAATGGAATTGGGCAGTCTCATTTTTTAAAGAGGAGCACCCACTCTTGAAAGTCTGCGGTTCTGCTGAAACCGCCTGCGCGGACTGAGGAAGAGCGGCGAACGTGTGGTGGCGTCAGTGACAGGCTGGGGCACTAACTTTGGTTGCAGATTGAGTTTGGTCACAGCTCGTAGGCCTCGATGGTTTCACTCGCACAAAGCACACAAGCAAGACTGGAGTTGCGCGCCAAGCGAGAGAACATGGCATGAGACGTGCCAGGTGGGATGCTTCTTTTGAGCGGCACCTCGGGGTCTACGTGGTTAAACAAGGAGCCAGGGGTTTGGCGTCATGCGGGAAGTACGAGCCACATCTCTGTTCAAATTACGGAATTTGATGGTGGTGGTGGTGGTGGTGGTGGTGGTGGTGGTCGTCGTCGTCGTCGTCGTCGTCGTCGTCGTCGGTGTGTGTGTGTGTGTGTGTGTGTGTGCGTTTGCACGTGCGCTGTGAGTGTGTGTGTGTGTGTGTGCAGTTGCATGTGCGCGCGCGAGGGTGATGGTGTGTGTGTGAAACACCTGTATACCTTGACATCGGACATGTATTTTTGCGAAATCATAGAGTCTTGGGCAAGCCAGCGAGACTCTGTCGTTTCCGGTTTCACTGGAATCAACCATGCCAATAAAGGCAAGATAGCATTGGCGAAGCTCGAAGATGCCGATGCGCGAAGCCATGTACTTTGGCCTGCAGCCTCCGTGTCTCCGGGAGGTTTCGGTATATAGTGACCAGCAGCTGGATCAGGGTGCCCATGAGAGTGAGGTGGATGCCAACGCCAGCGCCAGCACCTCAAGAAATAGGATTGGACACACAGACAGCTGCGTGGAACCTAAGCCAATGCTGGGCACACATTGAGACATGGGCTTAGCACAAAAAGGCGAGATGAGTCATCCACCCCAATAAAGGAAGCAGCCCAAAGCGCGAAGGTTTGTCCTCAAGCGAAGCTGCGGCGCGCATTCTTGGGCTAATCTGTCTTGTCGAGGGTTCGCCGCTTGAAACGAAACTACGGTGCGTGACCCAAGCCTCCGGCTGGGCTTGACCCTGACCCTCACAGAAGATTGACAGAGGGCAAGTGTTGCTCTGTGTGTGCGTGGGTTCTTGCGCGAGTGCGTGGGTGGGTGGGTGGGCGGATGTGTGTGTGTGTGTGTGTGTGCGCGCGTGTGTGGGTGTGTGTCTTTTTCCTCAAGTCTTTGGATGCTTGAGCTTGGCAATGCGACTTCAGCTCTAGCTCACCTACTGACTTACATCAATACCATGTCTACCCTTGCAAGCCCCTGCGTTAAGGCTCACGTTGCTCCCCCACAAGCGTGGAGTGTGACTTGGGGTCTTGCGAAGGTTGCGCGGGTAACAGGAGACGTGTGCCAGAAGTTGTTTCACAGATTCATCGCGGAGG
Organism: Effrenium voratum; assembly: GCA_963377175.1. Lineage (NCBI taxonomy): Eukaryota > Dinophyceae > Suessiales > Symbiodiniaceae > Effrenium > Effrenium voratum. The sequence goes on along the minus strand of CAUJNA010003396.1, from coordinate 501,500 downwards.
GTGACTTGATGTTAACGCCCATTACAACTTTGTTGGTGGGTTTTTGAGGGTGCCCTTTGGAGGTGGTGTTGCAGGGAAGCCAAAACAATGCGTTTTTGTTTTTGGGAGCTCGTGTAGGCCGTTGTCCTCTGCAGCTTGCCGCTTTTGAGGAGACGGAGCCGGGCTTCCACGACGGGCCCCTCACGAGCGCCCGCCTGGGCGAGCGTGCCTGCGCGTTGGCGAGTTGCCGCTGAGACGAGAAATGGGGAGCGTGGAACTTAAGGCAAACGTTTGGGCCAGTCAAAGCAGCGCCTTTACCACATGATTTGGACGGTTTAACCCGGCCACGTCGGATTGGAAGGCAACAAACATGGCCTTTCCCACCAGCCATCCAAACCACCACTTGCGGTTCTGCTGAGCCTCCGAAGGGCAAATTTGCATACTACTTTCTCAGAGGATGCTTGCAGGATGTTTGTTTCACTACATACTGCGCAAGGCGTGCTGTCCCGGTTCGGGCGACTTTTTTGTTGTTGTTTGGTGGTTCGTTTTTCATTTTTGAATCATACGAATGGCCGACGGCAAAGTTGTCGTCCATTTGTTTCGGGGTCAGCGTCGCAAAGGAACACATGTGGGCATTTTATTCCCCAAACAGAGCAGTTGGGGTTCTTGGTTCAACCAAAACGGATGTTCTCTGTCAGAAGATGGTTTGCCCCTGGCCCCTTCTATCCCCCAGTTGTTTGCCAGTTTTTCTATGCGTGCCGAACATGCGCACAGGACCTCTCCCCTTCCTGAACCAAACTGTGCCAGACGGCATCTTTCTGCCCGGCTTCCAAAAGTAGGTGTCCCCCCCAAAGGGGTGGTTTTCCTCTTAGTTTCTGACAACGGTACCCTCCAAAAATCCCAAACACAAACACCCACCGTTCGGAGCCTGAGGTCAAGATGGCAGCATCTTGGTGGCTGACACCTCCAACCACCGCATCCGAGACTTGGAGAGAAAGACCGTCATGCAGAAAGCTTACATATATGTATATATATATATATGCATATATACACAAACACCGACCAACCAACCAACAGACAGGCAGAAAGCTTGCAATGGGGTCTGCCTATATGAGCCTCACTCCTATAGTCACTGAATTTGGCTTCACAGGACCCCGGAACCCCATTCTGATAACCTTTCTAGACCCTTGCAGTATGTGATGTGCGTATATATGTATGTACATAAGCAAACAAACAAACAACCAAACAAACAAGTAATCAACCAACCAACCAACCAACCAACCAACCAACCAACCAACCAACCAATCAGTCAATCAATCAATGAAGGGAGGAAAGAAACAAAAAACCAACCAACCAACCAACCAACCAACCAACCAACCAACCAACCAACCAACCAACCAACCAACCAACCAGCCAGCCAGCCAGCCAGCCAGCCAGCCAGCCAGCCAGCCAGCCAGCCAGCCAGCCAGCCAGCCAACCAACCAACCAACCAACCAACCAACCAACCAACCAACCAACCAA
>CAUJNA010003396.1:435000-490000 GCA_963377175.1 Effrenium voratum | reverse complement strand
TGCATGCTTTCCATTGGGCTTGGGACTTCTCCGGGCCCAGTTTCTTGGGGCTGTGAGGACTGCGCCGCCTTTGCGGCGGATGCCCAGACGGCAGAGGCCGCGTTCCTGGCGCTGCTCGGGACAGAAGGGGAGTCTGGGAGTCCAAATCCGTGGGTTTCGCTGTGGCCAAAATGCTGCGTTTCCAGTTTGGCTTCCCGGCCTTTCCATGATTTCCCGGTTTTCGCTTTGGTTTCCCCAGCCAAGCAAAAAATGGTTCAAAAAAGAGACACCCACGAGTGGCTCAGACCGCGGTTTGCGAAATAGCCCCTTGGCTCATTTCTTTCGCGCTGATGTTTTTTTGAAATCGAAGCCACTGATGGTTAGTGAAGGGGCACTCGATAATTTCCAGGTTGCGGTTTGGAAAGGGGACTTTCGGTTTGTTTTTGATTGTTTTTTTGGCGGACATAAGCTGACAGCTATGTTGGTTCCTCGTCTTTTAAAGATTGGACCCCTCAAGCTGGATTTCAGTGTTCTTTTGGGCTTTCCTTTAAAAACCCACCAAAGGGGAAGCCTCAAAAACCAACCCCACCCCATGTCGAGCAGCGGCCAAGGCACTCGGGAGGCGTTTGCCGGCTCTTCAAAGCGGGGGAATGGAAGGTGGAGACGGTGCTGGAGATGAAAGGCATCACTGGCTTGACCCATCTGCGGCCCGGCGCAACTTGCATTCCCAGACGTTGGTTCAGACTCAAGCTGAGTTTGGCGTGGTTTTTCTACTTTGTCAAAGTAGGGATTTGGGGTAGAGTGTATCTTTGAGGCTCCTAAGCCAATATTCGGGTCCGTCTTTTGTTGAGTTGGCGAAATCCATTTTTTGAGGGTCCAAATCCAAAGAAGAAAGATACCTAAACAACTGTTTTCACCAGTGAATGAGTTCCTGAACCCTGGCCAGGGACACCGAAGTCTTACGTCAAGGGGCCGGTCCGGCGGCCTGATCAAACGCATGACAAAGTTGCACGCAGTTCCCGGGCAAACCAGACAAAACTTGGTGGCTCCCAGCCATCCGGTTCCTTAGCTTTTTAGCCTTTGAGTGTTTAGTGGTAGTTGTTCATTTATCCCAGAAAGTTAAACTTTTAGCGGGGATCTGAGGCAGCCCAGAGAATTGAGGAAAGTTTTAGGAAGCAGAACGGAACAATTAGTGAAACTTAAGGACGACTAGGAAACAACACACTGAACATGAGGGGAAGATACCATGGTTGCGCTCCCTCCTTGTTGCTCCAGATGGCCACATGATTACGGCCTGGCGAGAGAATTTGGCAGGTGGGGCGCAGATGATCTGCACGGCTTCGTGCTGAGCCGCAAAGACTATCGCCTCAGCTTCTGGGCGGCGCGGCGACTTCAGTGGGGGCGGGGTGGGATGTTTTCATCGTGTGAGTCAGAGCCAACTCGCATGGGAGGCCGATGCATAGTGGCTACTAGGCTGTTAGTGACTCGTCACCAACAGCGACTAGGGGCTCTTGAGGGACCATCAAGAACCATACCCCTCCCTTGTACATTGGCCTTCTGGCTTCCATTGGCGTGGGCTGTTGTTGCGTGTTTCCCTGTTGCAAATCCAGATGACTGGTGCATGTGGGTGTTTCCAGCCGCCTATCCAAAGGTGAGGGGTGAGGGGTTTCCTCGAGGTTTCTGTTCTCTTGGGAAATGATTGATTCCCCATTTTCCAGTTCAAACATGTCACCTTTTGCGGGTCAAACAAAGACCAACCCAGACAGAAGGGCTTTACCAAACATTTTTCTTGGGTAGCTTAGGGGCTGCCCTTTGCTGGCCAAGTGGGTTTGTCTTGTTTTTTGGGACCCCCCAAAAATGAAGTTCGGGCTTTCTTGGGCTTTCTTTTGGTTTTCCCTTTATGTATCACCACCAAAAAAAAGAGGCACCAACTCAAGAAGCGAAAAACCGACCCCAAGCACCACCAAAAAAAGGAGCACCAATTTAAAGCAAAAAAAAGCCGCCCCCAAAACAAAGGCGGCTGGGAGCTTTCAATTTCCCTCAGCCGGTTTCCGAGTCAACAAATTTCCCGAGGACGCAGCGAAAGGAGGCGCTGCGAACATGGCGGGCCAGGTCATGAGCCGCGGGGCTGTGGATGGCATGGGCACCGAGGCGCGGCGGGCGAACCGCGGGCGAACCGCCGGAGGCCTCGACAAGAGGACATCGGGACATCCGCCTGGTTTTTGTTGGGTTCCAACCCCTTAAAAACAACACCACAAGCCCAATGTTTATCCTTGGAACCAAGAGTAACTTAATGGGAAAACCTCAAAACCCATCTTCTTTGTTTTTTTTTTGGGGGGGGGCAATCTGCTTTGGCCGCTTCCGAGTTTATCCCTTCCCTTACATTTTCCTTCCTGTTTGAACATCCCCAAAAGGTAGGGTTACCTCGGGCCACTCTCAGTCGGGACTAGGAAAGCTTGGGGAGCCCCGGAGCGGATTTCGCGGAGCGCGGAAAAACCGCTTGGCCTCTTCATGGTTGTTCTTGGGAAAGATTTGAACCATTTTTGCTTGCTGTGGTTTAGTGGTTGAGATCCAGCCACTTAACTGCTAAGATTTACATTTTTGATCCCCTAACCCAACGTCAACCAAGTCTTGGTGAAAGCTCCCTTCAACCGGCCTGGGCGTAAGTGGTCGTCTTGGTGCGGCTTTTTGGCCCTTCTGGGCGCCAGGCGCGCTTCAGCGCGCCCGGGCAGCAGCTGGTGCTAGGCCTGGGGTAGCTGCCGGATGCCGAGGGAGCTTTGGAAAAGGAACGAGTCACCGCCCTTTCAAAAAGGGCCTGGTTTGAATTGGTGGCAGGCTTTGAACCTCCAGTTCTTGTACAGCTTAAAGGGGCAGGGTACATAGGTGTCCTGTTTGGGTGAGCCAGGTTAAACATAGAAGGCGCTGGTTTAGATGGGTGTCCATTTACCAGGGCCATTTTTCCAAAAGGCCACCTATGGCAGAGTACTTAGTAAGTGGTTCGTAAGCCTGGTTATAACCCACTGAACGGAGACTTAAGATTATTCCTAGTAGAGCCGGCGCAGCCGATGGGCGGAAGTTTCAAACGATATAAGTCTATAGTTCTTTGCGTCTTCCCATTGCTCTTACATGTTGGAGGCAAACAAAGCGATGCAGCAACGCGTCCCTGTCCACGAGCCTTGGTTCAGAGTCTGCCCAAAAGTCAAAACTCGTTTTGGCTCCAACCGACCCGGTTTGTCAAAGCAAACAAGTCCAATCGTCTCAGCGTCATTGCTGGCCAACTCCGACTCGCTCACTCCAGCCCCGCCCTGTCCCGATTGCCTTTTATGTCACGCAGACACCATGCTGTCAGTAGCGCTGCACCGCAGGGCGCTGACGGCCTGAAGCGGCACGCAGTCGGACGACACCAGAGTTGCCGGCTGAAGCCCCCAGCGCTTGCAAGAACCGCGCACTGCAGCTAGGCCACGATACAGCGGCGCAGGCGCACGATGCAGCCACAGGGCTGCCTGATGCGCGGCCTGCGGCACGCGGTGCATCTCGCAATCTCAAGATGCCCAGCTCGGCGAGTTCGTGGTTTGCTTTATCTTAGCTACCATAGACAGCGGAGTCGTGGCGAAAACGTCATCCCCGAAACGCTTTGTGGCTGGTGCAGACGGCCCCAGCGAAGGCAGTTGCAGCTGGCGCCTTGCCTGAAAGGCTGCAACGTCCGGCTCTAGCTTTGCCTGTGCGCGCGCTGCAGCTGTTGCAACTCCACTTTATGCGTGTGCAAGTAAAGCATCGAACCTCTCCTGACTCGCCATGGCACTGTGCGGCCAAGCCACGCATCTGAAGTGAGCTACAGGTGACGCTAACCTCTCTGCAACAAACAATCTGGACGCTGTGGCTTTTTGCTGCTTGTGTGTGGAGTGGCTGGTTCTGTGGGGTTTGTGTGCACATGTGACATGCATAAACGTGCGTGCCCCGCTGAGAGGCACAACAAAGCATCGTTGTGTCATGCTTGTGCTGGTGCGCTGAGGAATTTTAAAGACTGATGCGCTGATCAAAAGACATGAAACGCTGAGTTGCTAGTTTTGTACGGTTGGATGGTGCTGGGAGTGTGTGTGCCGTGTACCCAAGTCACGGATGCATGCAAATGCAACCGAAACGCGCATGCAAAACTCATGAAGCGCAAACCCGCATGAAGTGCTCTATCTTTCTGCCAACTTGGCTACCTATCTAGCTATTGATCTATCTATCTATCTATCTATCTATCGATCTATCGATCTATCTATCTATGTATCTATCTAGCTAATCAATCCTTCTATCTGGCTGTCCATTTGTCTTTCTTGCTATCTGTCTATCCGGTATCTGTCTGTCTGTCTATCTATACGTCTGTCTCTGGCTATTTATCTATGTCTCTCTATCTATCTACTTCTCTACATATCTAGTTTTCTGTGTACTCTATCTATTGGTGTCTTTCTTTCTCTATTTCTTTCAATCAATCTATCTATCTATCTATCTATCTTTCTATCTATCTGTCTATCTATCTATGTCTCTTCCTTGATCTAGTTCTCTCTCTCTCTCTCTTTCTCTCTTTCTCTGTCTCTCTCTCTCTCCTTCTCTCTCGTTTTCTTTCTTGCTCTCTCTCTCTCTCTCGCTCCCTCTCTCTCTTTCTTTATCCATCTATCTACCTATCTATCTGTTTATCTATCTGTCTGTGTATCTATCTACCCAGCTATCTATCTATCGATTTGTCTATCTATCAACATATCTATCTATCTTTTCTTGCTTTCGATCTGTCTATCTTTCTATCCATCCATCTGTCTTTCTATCTATCGATCTATCTATTTATCTATCTCGTTCTTTCTTTCTTTCTTTCTTTCTTTCTTTCTTTTTTTTGTGTGTTTCTTTCCATCGACCTTGCGAAAGTGCGGCGACTGCGGTGATATCTGTACGTGACCTTGCGAAAATATCGTGCCTGCCACGAAATCTGTACCTGGCCTTGTGAAAGTGCTGCGTCTGCCACGAAATCTGCACACGCCACCTTGCGCGTTTGTGCCAATGCAATGTGCGACGCGTCCGTGCCAGCGTTGCGAAAATGCCGCTCCTCCTACTTGACTCTGCAAAAGTGCTTCGCCTGCCACGACACCTTCACCTTGGCTTGCCAAAGTGCTGCGCCTGTCACGCAAAACTGACATTTCAACAAGTGCCCGCGTCCGTGCCAATGGGCCCGGGTCCGGCCCCGTTCCGACCCCGTTCCGAGTCCCGAGACCGTCCCAACCCCGTCGTCCGTCAGACATTGCGACAGAGGTAGCTTTCAGCTCGCCGCACGCAGGCTTTCTCGCATGCATTCAGTCTTTCTTAGTCGCATCTTCGCGCAAGACTACCTTTCAACCAGTGTCCGTAACACGGAAGTTCCTTCTAAACTTCCTTTGCTAACCATGAAAAGTGGGTTACAGCCATGGTTGGTTTGGATTAGTGCCTTGAGGACTTGAACCTCCAGTTCTTGTGCTTCACGCACGCACGCACGCACGCCCGCCAGCCCGCCCGCCCGCCCGCCCGCGCGCGCACACGCACGCACGCACGCATGCACGCACGCCACGGGTCAAGCAAACATCGAGTCTGATTCTGAAGCTCTGCGTTTGCCAGGGGACGGCTCCTTGCTGGTGGCGGACGGGCGCGCAGTGCGGCGCCTGGAGACACTGGCGATGAGGCGGGTCCACCGGGTTGTTTCCTCAGCAGGGGAACTCCCAAATGGGATGTTTCTTATACTTCATATCTACATATGCACACTTTTTTGACAAATATAGATATAGTGTCAACATTGAAGAGAGGTTTTCTCAGAACCCAGGTCGACTTTGCGTCAGCATTTTGTTTTTGGGATGTGGAAAGCGGCTTATAGCAAGAACTAAGACAGTAACATGAAGCTGAGATTTGACCCGGTGAAGCTGCGTTTGGTTTTTGTTCTGCTGGAGATGACCGGGCCAGAAGTGACAGAGAGACTCATCCATAGTTTACGTTCTACGATCTTTAGCTTCAAAAGCAGGCCACAAGCATAACCACACAGGCTAGCTTCATTCTTGGGAACAGTTTGCGGGTTTCCACTTGTTAACATTACATTTGGGGACCCAAACAGTGTCATTTGCGCCAAAGTGAAAGAATTTCGATAAGTTGTCTGTTGCCATGTCCTGGTTGACATCTCCGAATGAACGTGCGACTTCTGCACCAGTTGGTTGGGTAGGTATCTGATTGTTAGTCGCAAGGTTTCGACTTCAGCCCAGGAGATAGTTGCCCAAGATGGGCACATCCACCAGCTGGATTGCACGATTTCTACCAGGGTCAAAACAAAAAGACACGATCAATTTTGTTCTTGTTTTTTCCCCCCAAGCCTTCCCTACAAGATCCCTCGCTCGCTGTGCCTTCTGCCTTTCCGCCGGGCAGGCAGACAGAGTTCGAGCGGGCGGCCATGGGCCTGGAGCGTGCCACGCAGCTGGCGGCCCAGCGCGCGGAGCATCTGAAGGTGGCCTGGGACGAGGCGCGAGCGAGTGGGTTTGGGGGTGGGTGATGCTTGTTTGCCCGAAAGACCAAAGGCCACAAAGGCAGGGGTGTGTCTCAAAATAGGGGGGCTGAAATAGGGGTGGTGATGGGTTTGGCTTAGCAGAGGCACCAAATCCGTAAAATCTCCAGCAGGAACATGTCTGAAAGTAGGGGGGCCTCACAAAGTTGGCGGGGGTTCCTTTTGGTTTCCGTTGAAACCAACCTGAACGGGGCGCCCCCGAAAAAAGACGCACCCACTTGGTGGTTTATTGTTGGCGGTTTGCGGCAATCGTTGAATCGGGATGATCAGCTCGCGATGCTTGGGTGGCCAAAAGGAACCCCGGGGAAAAAGAAGAAGAAGAAGGAAAATCAAACAGGGTTCATGGGTTTGTTTTGTGGCGTACTAGGTTTCAAGGGAAAAGTAGCCCCGAAAGAGGGAATTTTCATGAATTTTCAACAATGTCCACGAGTGGATTCAACACATGAGGGGGTCACACGCCAATGGAGGGTGAATGGTAATGTTGACCCCGGATCAAGAAGCCTGTTCGACTACCTGGGGGGGGTGGTAAACCCCTCACTAAAAGGGGACACCACCCTATTAATCAACCAGTTCCCATTACTCCCTGGTTCAGGGATTGGGGAGACAGCTTAGAACCAAAAGTCAAAGGGGCTTTGGCGCCCTCTTGGGTATAAAACGCGAAGGGATAGGTGCAGCATCGAGATCATGGGATTGGGAGGCCAGTGTTGAACAGTGATAGATACGGCCAGGAGGACGGGGGATGCCAATAATAGTAAGTCACATTGTGGCTTTCAAAGTATTGATTGAAACATGTTTGAGGCATGCGAACACCTCTACCGCGGAATAATTGTCGTTGAGGCGCTGCGAGCCTGGTGCCAAGTTCCTCGGGTGGTTTAGGGTGATGTTTGAGGGGGACGTCAAGGCTTGAATCCCCGAAAACTATGACTTAAGTCCAGGAATCAGTTCGAAACCCCTTGCGGAAGATCCGTAGCCTTGGAACTCTGGGTGCAATCAGTTCCCATCCGTTTTGGCGCTCCGATCTCTGGGTAGCGCCAGTCGGTACGAAGGGACCGCGCCAGTCGCAGGCCTTGGAGCTGCTCGCGGGGCCGCTCACTGAGACCTGTGCTGCGAGGCGGCTACGGCGGCGGTTCGTTGCCATGTATCCGAAACCCAATCCCTAGGCGCTGCCTTGGCCAATTGGGTGAACATGGCTTTGGTTTATACTGGCACCAACCTGGTTGTTGTTGGGAAACACTTTACTTCTTTGCCTATAGCGTGGTTTAGAGGTTGAACTCCAACCACTTAGCTGCTACATTTTTGTTTTAAACGTTTTTGCTCCCCTCCCAACGTGAACCAAGATCAGAGGGGGTCGTTTTTGCCGGCTTTTGCGTGGAACCATGATCGACCCCCTGGTAGTGACGGAGTCCTTGTTGAGGGGTCGCCCATTTTCTCGCAAAAGGTCGCAAAAGGACGCCCTCCGGGTATGTTGGCTATGAATTTTCAGGGAGAAAACTTCCCCACAGGGTTGGTGCTGATGTGTTGTACGGGAAACCACAACAGGTCCAATGACCTATTGCTTGGTGGGGCTTGGAGCAACCTGGCAAATGCCGTCCAGAGCGTCCCACCCAGGTCAACGCCAACTTTCCGTAACATTCCAGCCAAAGAGGGGACATTTTCTGGCAACCTAGCTGGGAGCCCGGGGTTTGTACCAGGAAACCATGCCAACCACACAGATTTTTTTTTGGTGCCCGGAAAAACACCAAGCTCACGATGAACGCTTGCAGCGGCCTATCACGGTACCTCAAAAGAGATCGTTCCCTGCCAATGCTGGCTGTTCTTGGTTTGCATAACAACTCTAATTCTTTTCTCACCAGGAGGTGACCGCTTTCCAGAATCCGCACGGATCCTCCTGGGCATATCCTGATTTAGCAGATTCCTCTGTGCAAGTGGCGGATGCTGGGCTCTGGCCATCCCTTGGACCGAGCAAACCTGACAATCGTGGTTGCCCGTTTGTCAGGGTTTCCGAGCCATTTCCCTTTTGGGAACCTCCAAAAGTGGCGGTTTCAAGGGACACCGCCAGTAAATTGCAACTTTTGAAGGGGACATCCAGCGACTGTTTGTTTTAGTCCTGCGTCTCCTTCTTTTGGTTCGGCAATACTGAAAAATCGCAAATCGGGTATCATAAGGGTTCCGAGCATTCCGACGGCTTGCGTATCGACTCACTCAGTTTTCTATGTTCTCTTGGCCCCTGATTGGTATGGTCCTCCTCATTCCGACTTAGACTTTAGACCCGCCCAGCAAAACATTGTCAAAGTGAACAATGAGGCCAGATTCGTCTCATGAAAAAAGAGCAGCCAGATGTCCATGGAACCAGTTCTTGACAGGGAAGCCCTATAGGCAATACCTAGTTCTTTCGTGACCGTAAATGCCTCCTTTTTGAGTAAGGGATTGACATGGGTATGGGTCAACATAAACCCACCAGGAATTGGACCGCAGGTTTTAGTCTTTCCATTCATCAGGGCAAGCCATTTTGGGTCACATGATGTGGCATTATTGTATGTGGCATTTTAGTATGGTTTTCAGTTTATGTATGTGGCATTTTGGACCCACAGCCACATGATGCCCTGAAAAAAAGCCGCGGGGTCTTTCGCATTAGACGGCGCCTGGAAGAGGCACCGTCTCTGCGAGCGGAACCACGCCGCGGAGCTGGGGCGCTGCGAGGAGGCGGCGTTTTTTCTTTTCTTTCTTTTATTCTTTTTTTTTTTGGGGGGGGGGTTGCCAACTATTCTCTGACTGAGTTTGAGTTTTTTTTTTTTGTCGGGGTTCAGACGGTTGCCACCCTTCAATGGTTGGGTTGATTACTCATTGTTTACCGTTCAGGATTTGTCATCTAAAACTAATTTGATTTGGTTGTTTTGGTTGAAAATAGAAGGCGATTCCTGGTTCTCCTGGTGGTTCAATCATCTAGGGCTATCTGTTTTCCAGAAAAGACATCTATGGGTTTTAGGGTTGCCCTCCGGTCCTGTCCTTGCTAGGGAACCCACACTTTTCAGGAAAGTCTTCCAGCCCGAAACGTCAGGTTCCACGAGAGACGGGATGTTATCATCAGGTAATGTTGACGGATTAATAAACCTGTACCATTAGGGGGGTGAAAACCCCTCCAAAAGTGGTCTGAATCCAACCACTAAAATGGGACAGCTTTCGATCAAAATCAAGCAGGGGTTCTGCTTCCGGGGTCAGGTACCCCAGACCTTGGTGCTTCTCAGGCGCCGCTGGCGCTGGTGCTGGCGGCGCCCAGCGTGGCAGCGCTGGAGCCGGCGCTGCAGAGGCTGCCGCGGACGCGGCGGTTCTCCGCGGAGGTGGCGAAGGCCCCTGAGAGGTTTCGGTCACGCCGGCCGGGTTTTGGCCGAGGCAGGACGGGACATCGAGCTTCCATCGGTCTTTGGCAAAAAACCGGATCCGTTTTCTCTGGGATTCCGGAGGTTTTCTAGAAAGAAGGATCCCTGGAAAGAATGGGAAAGAATGGGAAGGTACCCCTAGAAGAAGGGAAATCGAGCTTCTATCTGAGCTTTTCGGGTTTTCCTAGTCTTAGGGGCGCCTGGGGCGGCAATAGAATTCATGTCTTACCCCTTTCCTCAAAGGTTCTTCCCTTTGGTTTCCTAAGGGCCAATTTCAACTTTCCCGCAACTGGGGCTGGCTTCCTCACCTATCTAGCTCCACAGGGCCTCTTTTGGCCCGACACACCGGGAGCTTCTAAGGTTCTAAGAAACCCTTTTGGGCGAAAAGGAGCGCCCGACCTGTTTTCCCTAAAGCTGCTTCGATCCCGCAAGCAGGGGTCGTGTCATTTTGCTCAAAATGGGTGCCGTCTTTCCTAGTGGACCCGGCACCAACATGGTTGTTGTTGGGAACCATTTTACATTTTTTGCTTATTGTGGTTTAGTGGTTGAAATCCAGCCACTTAACTGCTAAGAAATAAAACTTTGCTCCCCTTCCAACGTCAACCAAGCCAAAAGTTGGGGTCTGAATCCCATGAAGGCAACGTCCCGACTTCTGGTCAGGCGCTGCAAACGAAGCTCGCCAACTACTTCTGGCCGCCCAGCAGGCAGCGCCTTGGATGAGAAGTACCGGTGGCCGGCTCCGCAGGGTGCATGGGTTGCAACGGCCGACAGATCTGCAACGCGATTCGGGTGTTTGTTTTTGAGTGGGTGCTTCCATTTGCTGAAGACTTGTTTTCTATTATTTTCCCTTGTTGGTTTGAAAGACATTTATCCCTACTGGGCATTTTATTTTTTGTTTTTCCAGGGGTCTTGACCAAATGGAAGGGTACCCTTTTTGGGTGGCTCTGAAAGGAAACCACCAGTTTGGGGGGGGACTCATGTAGGGTAGCACTCAAAAATAAGGAGTTACTCACCAGTTTCTCACGTCAAAGAGGGGCCTCGATGATCGTCGCTCACATGGAGCTTGCTATTTTCATCCAGGTGCTTTTCCTTATGACCCTGGCAAGGAGCTGCCCATTTGGGAGATTTGTGCTAGTCTCTGCCATATTCTGGGCTTAACTCCAAACTGGATTTCGCAAGTTGCAGCTTGCCTCAAACAACCAACCCCCCAACCCCCCAACCAACCAACCAACCAACCAACCAGCCAACCAGCCAGCCAGCCAGCCAGCCAGCCAACCAACCAACAAACCAACCAACTTCACCCAACCAACCAACTTCACCCAACCAACCAACTTCACCCAACCAACTTCACCCAACCAACTTCACCCAACCAACTTCACCCAACCAACTTCACCCAACCAACTTCACCCAACCAACTTCACCCAACCAACTTCACCCAACCAACTTCACCCAACCCCACCCAACCCAACCCCACCCCACCCAACCCCAACCCAACCCAACCCAACCCAATTCAACCCAACCCAACCCAACCCAATTCAACCCAACCCAACCCAACCCAACCCAACCCAACCCACCCCAGCCCTACCCCACCCAACCCAACCCAACCTAACCCCACCCCACCCCACCCCAACCCACCCCACCCCACCCCACGCCACGCCACGCCACGCCACCCCACCCCACCCCACCCCACCCCACGCCACGCCACGCCACGCCACCCCACCCCACCCCACCCCACCCCACCCCACCCCACCCCACCGAAGCCACCCCAACCCACCCCAACCCAACCCAACCCAACCCAACCCAACCCAACCCAACCCACCCCAGCCACCCCACCCAACCCCAACCACCCCACCCCACCCCACCCCACCCAACCCCACCCAACCGCCCCACCCCACCCACCCAACCCCACCCCACCCCACCCCACCCCACCCAACCCAACCCAACCCACTTCAATTCAATTCAACCCAACCCACCCCAACCCAACCCAACCCAACCCAACCCACCCCAACCCAACCCAACTCAACCCAACCCCACCCAACCCCACCCAACCCCACCCAACCCCACACCCAACCCAACCCAATTGAATTCAATTCAACCCAACCCAATTCAATTCAATTCAACCCAACCCAACCCATTTCAATTGAATTCAACCCAACCCAACCCAACCCAATTCAATTCAATTCAATTCAACCCAACCCAATTCAATTCAATTCAACCCAACCCAACCCAACCCAATTCAATTCAATTCAACCCAACCCAACCCAATTCAATTCAAATCAACCCAACTTAACCCAACCCAACCCAATTCAATGCAATTCAACCCAACCCAGCCCAACCCAATTCAATTCAAGTCAACCCAACCCAACCCAATTCAATTCAACCCAACCCCACCCAACCCAATTCAATTCAATTCAACCCAACCCCAACCCAATTCAATTCAAGTCAACCCAACCCAACCCAATTCAATTCAACCCAACCCCACCCAACCCAATTCAATTCAATTCAACCCAACCCAATTCAATTCAACCCAACCCAACCCAACCCAATTCAATTGATACCCAACCCAACCCAACCCAATTCAATTCAATTCAACCCAACCCAACCCAACCCAACCCAATTCAACCCAACCCAACCCAACCCAATTCAATTCAATTCAACCCAACCTCAACCCAATTCAATTCAATTCAATCCAACCCAACCCAACCCAATTCAATTCAATTCAACCCAACCCAACTCAACCCAATTGATACCCAACCCAACCCAACCCAACCCAACCCAATTCAATTCAACCCAACCCAACCCAACTCAGCCCAATTCAGCAACCCAACTCAACCAATTGATACCAAACCAGCAACCCAAATTCAATTCAATTCAACCCAACCCAACTCAGCCCAATTCAGCCCAGCCCAACTCGGCGGTGATACCTTCAGCGTTCAATTCGATTCAATTCTTCAGCCCAACTCGGCCAATTCAACTTTTAGCTACAACTCTGGCAGTTAATTGACAACCCAAGCAGCCAATTCGATTCCAATTCAACCCAACCCAACCCAACTCAGCCCAATTCAAGCCTTTTTTAACTAATTGATACCCAACCCAACCCAACCCAATTCAATTCAATTCAGCCAACCCAAACATTCCCCAATTCAAGCAACCCAACATCACTCAAACCAATTGATACCCAACCCCAAACCCAGCCAACCCAATTCAAACCAATTCAACCCAACCCAACCCAACTCGGCCAATTCAACCCAACTCCAACCCAGTTGATACCCAACCCAACCAACCAGCCCAATTCCATTCAATTCAGCAACCCAACCCAACTCCAGCCCAATTCAGCAACCCAACTCAACCCAATTGATACTGGCTTAACCAATTCAATTCAACCCAGCCAACCCAACTCAAACCCAATTCAACCCCACCAACACGCCCCACCCCACCACCCAACCCCACACATCCCCCCCCAATATTGTTCAATTCAATTCAGCCTTCACCCCAACCAGCAGCACACCACCCCAACCCAACCCAACACAACCAACCACAACCCCATAGCCCCACCCAACCCACCATGGCAATTGAATTCAATTCAACCCAACTCAATAATGACCAACCAACCCATTCCAATTGAATTCAATCAACCCAACCCAGCAATTCAGATTCAATTCAACCCAACCAAAAAACCAACTCAACCCAATTGATACAGCAACCCAACCCAACCCAACCCAATTCAATTCTTAACCCAACCAACTCGGCCCAATTCTTCAACAATAAACCAATTGATACAGCAGCAGCAGCAATTGAATTCAATCCAACCCAACCCAACCCAATTCAATTCAATTCAACCCAACCCAACTCAACCCAATTGATACCCAACCCAACCCAACCCAACCCAACCCAATTCAATTCAACCCAACCCAACCCAACTCAGCCCAATTCAACCCAACCCAACTCAACCCAATTGATACCCAACCCAACCCAACCCAACCCAATTGAATTCAACCCAACCCAACCCAACTCAGCCCAATTCAACCCAACCCAACTCAACCCAATTGATACCCAACCCAACCCAACCCAACCCAATTCAATTCAACCCAACCCAACCCAACCCAACTCAGCCCAATTCAACCCAACCCAACTCAACCCAATTGATACCCAACCCAACCCAACCCAACCCAATTCAATTCAATTCAACCCAACCCAACTCAGCCCAATTCAACCCAACCCAACTCAACCCAATTGATACCCAATAGCCAACCCAACCCAATTCAATTCAATTCAACCCAACCCAACTCAGCCCAATTCAACCCAACCCAACTCAACTAATTGATACCCCAACACGCCCAACCCAACCCAGCAACCCAATTCAATTCAACCAACTCAGCATGCCAGCCAACCCAACTCAGCAATTGATACCAACCCAATTCAATTCAATTCAACCCAACCCAACTCTCAATTCAACCCAACCCAACTCAACCCAATTGATACCCAGCAACCCAACCCAACCCAACCCAATTCAATTCAATTCCCAACCCAACCCAACTCAGCCCAATTCAAGCCCAATTGATCAACCCAACCCAACCCAACTCAGCCCAATTCAACCCAACCCAACTCAACCCAATTGATACCCAACCCAACCCAACCCAACTCAATTCAATTCAACCCAACCCAACTCAGCCCAATTCAACCCAACCCAACTCAACCCAATTGATACCCAACCCAACCCAACCCAATTCAATTCAATTCAACCCAACCCAACTCAGCCCAATTCAACCCAACCCAACTCAACCCAATTGATACCCAACAATTCAATTCAATTCAACCCAACCCAACCCAACTCAGCCCAATTCAACCCAACCCAACTCAACCCAATTGATACCCAACCCAACCCAACCCAACCCAATTCAATTCAATTCAACCCAACCCAACTCAGCCCAACCCAGCCCAACCCAACTCAACCCAATTGATACCCAACCCAACCCAACCCAACCCAACCCAATTCAATTCAATTCAACCCAACCCAACTCAGCCCAATTCAACCCAACCCAACTCAACCCAATTGATACCCAACCCAACCCAACCCAACCCAATTCAATTCAATTCAACCCAACCCAACTCAGCCCAACCCAGCCCAACCCAACTCAACCCAATTGATACCCAACCCAACCATCTTTTTTTTTTCAAGCCTGAAAAGGCCCAGCCAGGGCCAGCCCGCTCTCCCAGAGGCCGGCAGGCGCTGGGTTTCTGCAGGCTGACCTGGAGGCTTTGCAGCGCATGGTGGCAGGCGAACGAAGCCGCGGAGATTTGGTCCCAGGGTTTCGGGTTCCCTTGAAACGAACAGGAACGGGGAACGGGGCGCTCTCCGAAAGAATGAAAAAATAAAAAGACAACACACAAAAGACACGTGAAACTGCAGGTTTCATGTTTTTTGTTTTCCGGTTCCCCTCAAAAAACCAAGAGAAGGCTCATACGCGCGAATTGACAAGATCCAGTTGGTGCGGTTGGGTGAAAGATGACGCGACTTCCTTTGGCTTAGTCACTCCTTGAGGTACCCAGAGAATTGTGCCTTCCACTTTCCTGGTGTACCCCAAAACTTGGTGGCTCCTAGCTATCCGGTTCCTTAGCTTTTTAGCCTTTTGGTGTTTAGAGGTAGTCTTCGTTTAACCAACAAAAGTAGTCACTTTTCGCGGGGGGATCTGAGGGCAGCCCAAAAGTGCCTTAAGCCAAGGGTGTCTTTTTTTGGGAAATCAACCACCCCTGGGGTTAAGTCCACCTTGCTAATCATCCCAGGGCGGTTTCAAGGGAACCCTGCCACCCCCCCCCCCCCCCCCCCATAGGCGGCGTACTGAGCGCCGACGCGGCGGTGGTGGCGATCGACGGCCCCTGGTTCTCACGCCAGGCGAGGTGATCCGATGATCCGATGCCGTTTTGACCGCCTGATGGCCCAAGGGGGGCTGGTCATGACTCACCAAGGTGTTTCCAGTCTTTTTTTGGTTTTGGCATGGTACTAACCATGGTCTTTCAGTTTTTGTTCTGTTATTCAACTTGACGGTTTTCCTATGGCAATATGAGGGCCTGAGTAGGTTGCAGGGTGCTTTAAAGCCACATTATTTTTCATGATCATGAGATGATTCGTGTCATTAGGCTGAATGACTACAATGATTTTCTTCTGGTGATTTAATTTGGTTTCATGGTACTCCAAAAAGCCCATTCCAATCAAGGCCCTTACCTCCCACCATGAAGCCTGGCTGGAGGTCGACGTTATATATATATATAAATCTTTCCAAGGACCTCACTCATGGCAGGCCTTTGACTTTCAGTTTGAGAATGGTTGGCGGAGGGTTCCAAGTTACAAAAGAACAGTCACCAATTGGCAAAATAATTTTCAACATGACTCATGACTCATGTAAGGCAGTGCTTTGCTTTCCACTTGTTTTTATGTGCCCTTGCGGATAGGATGTTTGATACATGGCTGTGGGTCAAAACCAATGGGATCCCATTTTGGGGTAGGTGAATTCACCACCCATTTTAGTCTATTTTAGGTGCACCACCCATTTTAGAACCTATTTTAGTGGTTGGATTGGGATGTTCACTGGGGGTACGATTTGGATATTGACCCATGGCCACATGGATTGACCGAGCAATCAGAGCTTGGCAGGTCGGCTTCGTGCCTGCACTGGTGAGCCTCTTTGAGACCATGCACAAGTGCTTCTCGCCGGGCTGTGCGAGTGAGTTTGCCTTTGAAAGGCCACGACTTCTTTGGAAGGGGCTTCCCAATAAAGTCCACTGGCTGGCTCAAAAAACCGGAATTCCAAAATGGGTTGGCCTGGTAAGTGGTTTTGAGAAACCCGCCATTTCTAAGCGGTGGTTTCAGGTTCCAGAGACCCACTCTCCAGTGGTGTTTCTAACCAATGCCTTTGTCTGGCTGTGGGTTTTGGGGCCAAACCACGGCCCGAGTGAACCCTCGGGGGTGCCAATGGAAACGCCAATGGGACTTCCAGGGCGCCCGGCATACCATGTCCCATTTTTCATAGTTCTCGTTTTTGATGACTTCAAGTATCATTTGTGCGCAGATTGCACCGAGGGGTGTTAGAAGAAAATCAGTGCAATGGATTCACATCACCACTAGCCAATATGGCCGCCAGTGTTTACCTAAGGGGTTTGATCATCGAAATTGCGTCCTTACCATTGTTCAAATGGGAGTTGAACCCTCGGGATTGTGGGGTCCAGAGCACCAAGGCTTCTTCGAGCGACAAGTGAACCTGGCCATGGTTCGATGGGCCTTGCGTCGCTACGTGCCTCGCCAAAAGAAGCAGGTCTTGCCATTGCCATCAGGCTGCTCCCTAAGGTCGAACGGCTTGCAGCAAAAAGTGGGGTTGTCTTGAAATGGGTGTGGGTCAAAATTAAACCACCAGGGGAGCGCAGGTTGTTGTGCAAGTTTCCATTTACCAGGGTTCCGTTTTGGGTACATATTTTTGACCCACAGCCAAATGAGGACCCTGAATGTGGACGGTTTCCTTTTGGTGCCCCTTCTCAAATCAAGTAAAATGGAGGTACCCTCCACGTTGTGTCCCTTTTCAAATCAACCAAGAGGCGGCGGTACCCTCAAAACGTTGTTGTTTGTTGGGAGATGTTTAGTGGGAAATTCTCACTGAACTGCTAAAACATTTTTTTTGCTCCCCTTCCAACGTCAACCAAGAAAACTGGCGGAAGTCAACCATTGGATTTTAATTTGAGACTCGGTGGGCAGCGACTCGGGCAGCTCGCAGGTCCGCAGCAGCTTCACGCGTGTGGCGAAGGCGGGGTTTAGGTGGCGCTACGGTCACTGGAGTTGTTGGGCCCAAAAAACGAACCCGATTGGTCAAAAGAAGCAGGGGAACCCAGAGGGCCCCAAAAACGGGTTGGTTGTTTTGGGCCCAAATGGCATCCAATTGGGCGATGCCTTCCTTGGTTTAGCAGCCTGGCTGCTCAGGTGAGCAGGGTGCATCCGGTATCGTTGCTGGTCAAAAGCAGCAGAGACGGGAAAAGCGAAGTGAGCCTTTCTGTTCGCTGATCGGCTGGCTGAAAACACGTTTAGTGGGAGTCCTAGAGGGGTCGAGTCCTAGATGTCCCCGAATTGAATCAACAGCTGGTCATGTTCCAGGTGGTTTTCCATTGAAACGATCGAATTCCACTTTTGAAGGGAACCCAAAAAGGGGATTTGGAGGGTTGATGTGAGTGTGATCGGATTTGCTCGGGCCTGGGGATTCTCGGGCCTGGCGATTCTGCAGCTTTCGGCATTCGTTCCAGGAAGACGCCATTTGCTGAATATGGGGTTCCAAACTTCAAGGGAATTGGGGGGAGGGGCTTTTGATACATGGGTGAAAAGTGAGATTGCCCAGATTCAAAGGGAATTGGGCATGGGATTCTAATAGGATTGAAGTGGCTGGTGTAGTCATTATAGGGTCTAAGAACTCGTTCTACGCTTTCTAAGAACCTTCCTGAGCTGTGGGGGAGGGTCTTTGGCTCCTCCCTTAACCGGATTAAAGTCCTCCAAGGTCCAAGAGGGAGAATGGCCCCTCAGGGCACAGAAACCACAAAGCAACCATCAAAGAACCTCATGCCCAAAACATAATGTCATACCTTTCAAGCATCCTGTGGATGGACGAAATCCTGCACCACTTTGAAGGTATTGGACACCATTGCTTGTTGGTATTTACAGGGGAATCCTCAGAAACCAGGGTTTCTGAACGGTGGCGCAGAATGGATTTCGCAACCATCCACAGTAGCGAGTCGAAACGTGGCAGGTGTCCTCAACCTAAAAAAGGCGGGGGGGGGGGGTGTTCAGTATTTTTGGAACTGCCCAGAAGGGAGGGGGTTTCTTTGATGGCCGGTGTTCAAACAAGGCTTTTCTTTCCCAGGTCAAAAGCCTATGGGCAACGGCTTCACTCGCCGAAGCGAAGCCGCCTTCCCAAACAGTCGAACGTGAAGTAGCAGTGAACAACTATTGCGCCTTCTCTTTTTTCTGGTCTCCGTTTGGCACCCTTCTTTTGACTTGACCCTTAAATTGGCACCTTTTTCCCTGCGAGATCTGCGTTCTCCTTCCCGGGCCGCCCGATTCCTTTCGTTCGTTGCGCGCCTTGCGAGGAGATGCAGGACAGAGGCGCGGACGACGCGGCGATGTCCAAGGCCTTCGGGCAGTGGTCTGCTGGCGGCATTTGGAGGGAAGTGGCCCTTGGGTGGTACATCTTTGAGACTTCGGGAGGTCACTGGAGCGGATTTGTTTGGGTCAAAATGTGGCACTTTCTTTTTTTTTGTGGGGGCGGCCATACACACACAAATTGCCAGATTCTGAAGCCCGAGCAGCGGCGAGTTGCCAACCCCCAACTAAAAGTTGACAACGGTTTTGCAAGCGTTTGCGCTCTTCCGGTTTCGTTTGACATGGACCAAATTTCTAACAGCTTCAGTCATGACATGGTCCTTGACATGGCTTTTTGGACAACCTCATTGGAACAAGCCGTTTTGCCCGCCCAGACGAGGTCATTTATTTGGGGCGCTATGGAACCCAAACTTGGCCCAGGAAAAGTGGCGTGTGAGAGAGAGAGAGAGAGCACCCCTTGCAACCCAGTCAGAGCTGAGGCTAGTGGAGAACCTTCAGCCACTGCCGCCTTGCCGCAAGATTCGACTGGCCGATGCCTTTGGTGGACATTGAGAGGGGGGGTTTACATATGGGCGTGGCTCAGAATTAAACAGGAGGGGTTACGCAGGTTTCGGTTCATCTTCCACTTACCAGGGTTCCATGTGTGTACCGGTTTTCTGAGCCACAGCCATATGTCAAACCATATTGTTAGAGTGTTGCCATGCAAATTTATGACTAGGACAGACGACGCACAACCAGGACTTGAAAGACCTGTCTGGAAAGTGCGTTGAGCATTTTTGGAGTGATCTCTTAAAGCTCGTTGGCACAAGTCTGAAAACCACAAGCCAGATCCAGTTTCCTATGGCGCGGCTGAAGTGACACCTCCATGGCCACTTGCTTTCAGCTACCCCCTTGGCGGTGTTTGGAAACCGAAGGTTTCAAGCCCTCGTTCTTGTGGGTAGTTTCTGCAACCAATCCAAGCCACCAATTGCACAAGCTAATACTTGGTGATTTGGTTTGGTGGGTTTGGAGGCCCAATGGTTTGGGTTTGGGGGACAAAAATCGGCAGGACACGAGTGAGCTTCCCAAAAAATGAGTGATTTGGCCAATGGATCTCCCGTGGAGAGCTGTGCTGTCAAAGGGGAGCCCCTACCCAACCGAAATGGTTGGTGAAACCATTCGAGCTGGGTTCGTCTTTGTATCACCCGCACAAGGTGACATGTCTTAGCTGAGAAGTGGGGAATTGGGCTCCCAAGGGTTATGGTTCTTGATCCTTTGGCCCCTGGTCACTGTCAGTCACGAGTCATTGAATTGCCTAATAGCGAGTCGCTCGGCTTGACAGCTCCCCTTGCGAGTTGGCTCTGACGCACAGAGCTCCGAACTCCGAACTCCGAACTCCTCCCCGAAGTCGCCGGCTTCGGGCTTCCAGTTGGCCCAAACCGCGTTGGGCGTAAAAACGAACGCCGTGGGCTTCCATTTGGCATGGCCATGGGTTTCTTTCGTGCTTAGCTCGGTTTTCTGCGCAACTCCACAGACTGGGGGGGTTCCAGAAAAATTCCAGGTTCCAGGTTCCAATATTTTTTGGGGGGGTTCTTTTGGGTGGTTCCAGGGTTTTGGCGCCAGACTGAAGAAAATTTTGCCGCTTTCCAGGGGGCCGAAGCCCGCGCCAAACGCTGGGGGGTTGGACCGAAGCCCGCGCCGGGCGCGTTTTTTTTCTTCTTTTTCTCCCAGAGAGCTGAAAGCTATAGGGGTTCCAGCTTCCAATACAGACACAGAAAGAACCAGTGCTAGAAAGCTATAGGGGAAAGAAACTTCTATTAGTTTCCCCTGAAAGTGATTTGCGAGACTGACTGTAGGGTGCTAAAGAGGGGCAAGCGATTTGCGAGATGGACTGGGTCCCCCCCCTCCCCAATTCCATATTCAAGGGGTAGGCCCAAAGGACCCAGAACTGAAAGATCACCTTTTGGGGCCATGTGCTCTTGGGGGCGGTTGAGTTTTATTTTTTTCCTCAGGGACCAGGAGCTGGGCTCGGCGCCCGGGCTTCCGTGGCTCCTGGAGGCCAGGTTTTGTTGAGCGAGTCGCGGTGGAACTGCAGCTGGCTGCTGGTTGGTCTTGCTTACAAGGAGAAACACGCAGAAAAAACATGGGTGAAGCGGGTCAAAAACACGTAAAAGGATGGGTGAAACGGGTAAAACAGCAAGTAAAGACATGGGTGAAACGGGTCAGAAACAAGTAAACAATAGGTAACAACGGCGTAATGGCAATGCATTCCCGCGTGTTTTTTGGGCAAACCCGCATAATATGGTTAAGCCAATGCAATGAAACCACGTATTTGTTTTGCAATGTTTTGTGTTTGAATTTTAATAGTTGGAGAACATCTTTTTCAATTCTGCCAGACAAATCCATGGCTATGGGTTCCAAGCATTAAATGCTGGCTGGATGGTGCACTCAAATGGACATACCCTCCTGTCCACTAACATGGACCCTCAATCAGAGGGTCCATTGAAGGACAATGGTCTTCCAGGATCCCAACATCTCAGGTTCCATGTTAGTGGACATGAGGGCAAATCAAATTCCCAATTCTGATGTCATGCCCTCACCCAATGCCGGGCGATTCAGCGGGCGCCTCATTGTACCTCATTAATGGGAGGGATGTACACCTTTGGAGCTATACCAAACTCCAGGCAAAAGGATCGATTCTTCTTCCATCTGAGTTTCCTGTTCCGTCTGAGATCCCGGAGCCGGTTGCGGTAAAACTGGAGCCAGGCCCTGCTGGATCCCTTGGATCTAGACTATGTGCCCCCCAGCATCTTGCACTTGGATTTGCCATTTCTGTATTCGACATGGTTTCATGGAGACTTTAGGTCCCCTCGGTCTTAAAGCAAAACACGGCGACGCTTCGAGGAGGCTGATCGCGGCATCTAGCGGCCGCTCGAGGGATAGATCGATCCAAGCGCCAGGATCTTCTGTCGGAGCACCTGGTGGGAGACAGCGTGGCCCCTCGGCCTGGATGAGCTGCTCCAGTTTCAGGCCTTGAATCCCAGCCAGCCACCGGAGGGAACGGATGCCTCGGGCATTCTCGCGGCATGGGGAGACAGTTCCCATTGATATTTGGCAATCTTGCTGCTTGTTGCCGAGGGAGTGGAGCCATTGACTTTATCTCAATTTCTACCCTGCTTCACTCAACTTCCTTCACCCAGAGGAAATATCTGCTTCATCTGCTTCATTTGCTTCATCGCGCCTACTTCATCTACTTCGGCTTTTGACAGGCTGGAAAGCTGGCCAAGGCACTGCAACAGGAACATCCTAATGACCAAGTTGCAATGGACTTTGGTACAGAAGATCCATGGTGGCCCCTCCTTTTGACACCGTAGCTACAGGCATGGCTTTTGGTACAGAAGCTCAATGGCCTAGGAGTCGCGGACCTGGTTCCTGCAGCAGAACGCGGTGTTCGATGCGCGTTTCGACTCGCTGGGACCCAGCCTGGCGCTGCTTCTGCGAACCTCGGTTTCGGGATTTCGCCGGCGGGCGGTTCTTTTTGTTGGGTTGTTGTGGGGGGCTGGATGAATGGGGCTCAAAGTTGGGGATGTTTTGTGGTTTGGTGGTTTTGGTGTTTGAGAGTTGGGGCAAAGGCAGGGCTTTGGAGGTTTGGGGTTTGGGGTTTTCCTTGCGGGTTTGCTTTCTAAAGATATTGCCGCAAACGATACCGGGCGGAACCTTCTGTGTAGATCCTTTCTGAGAATTGTTGCGCGCTTTTGCCGCGAAAGATCTCGGCAATCTCGGCCGTTTAAAGAGGAGGGTTTCGTGCGCAACCTCGTCTGCGACGTCCAAAGAGGTCATTCAGCAAGCAACAACTGGAGAGGCAACCAGCCGCGCTGCCATCCAGACAGGTGCAAGGCGAACGTTGCTTTTGTGGCGGAGGGCATGTGACCCACAATTGCCGGGTTGGAGGTTTGGGTGTTTGTTGTTCGGGGCTTGGGGATTGGGCGATTTGGGGTTTGGGCGATTTGGGAGTTTCGTGGCTTGCTTGGGGATTTGGGCGATTTGGGGTTTGGGTTTGGGTTTGGGGGGGGGGGGAGGGGGCAGGGGTCGGGGTTTGGGGGTTGCGAGTTCTTGGAAAGCCCCTGAAACCTCAATTCAAAGAGTAACTTTCAGGACGTGGCTTGTCTTTTTGTAGTCGGGTGCCAAGGTGGGTTGCCATTTTTTTGAAAATAACGTCGGCTTTTTTTCAAGAGCTCCAAGCAACGTTTCAATCAGTGGCCATTGTTGGTTGCACCCAACGGCCATTGCAGTGTTGATTTGCCTAACGGACCTTTGTTTGGGCTTTGAGGGTAGCTGCTGACAAAGTTCCTTGCTCAAGCAACAAGGCTTCTCTACGGCTGGAGCAAGCAGTCTCTGGCACGTTGCACGTTGGAGTTGGGAAGTAAGGCCGGGCCCCTGCAAACCTCATGTCTCTCAAAAATGAAATGGGTATTGCTTTCTTATTACGTTGGATGTTTGTATATTGGCTTCTTAGAGCAGCCACAAGTGGGGCACCCGGTGGCGTCGCGTTAAGCTTTCCGAGCCCAGGCCGTGTGGCTGCTGATCTGCCCATGCGCCGAGTGGTGGAGGCCGTGTAAGTCTCTAGGCCCGAAAGAAGGGCACAGATTGAACACCACTTGTCGCCATAAATGGGAACCTCGGTCTCCGTATGTTTGCTGTCTTCAAACAAATTCCAAGCCGAAAAACACGTGGAGGAGTGGTCAAAGACGCTTTGTGCCGATCATTGTTTTCAGTAGGTATCGAAACCAGGCTGAACCCAAAAAGGGAACGTCTCACGTGTTCCATGAACAAATACAACATATACTGAACCAATGGCAAACAACCACATTTCCCAGCAAAACAGCTGTTTCCACATGGGTTTGTCATTGTTCTATTGGTGTTTTCAGGAAACTCAGGTGTTTTTTCTTTTTGAAGCGTGCACACATCTCTAGTTTTCCACAAAGAACAAAGAAGCCAAACCGCCAGACCCATTGCTCCAGAGCCGGAGAAGTGCCCACAAGCTAAACAAATAGGAGATTTCCGACAAGCGAGGAAATAGATCATGAGCGTCTTTTCAAATGATACGTTGAGCAAGACTATATCGAAGAGCAAGTAAAGAACACCATTAGTTTGCTTTTATCGTGCATATGTAGAATGGACGTTGCGTTTCCCTTATTTGGCTTTTTCACTCTTTTAAAGGGCAGTCCACTTAGACGAAACAACAAGACTTTCTTTCATATTTGAGGTCAATTTAAGTTCTAGGTAAGCGTAAACTGCAACCATACTTGGCAGATCATGCTTGTCGAAAACTTTAGCTCAAGATAAAGCAACGATGTACTTGCAAAGTTTCCTTATTAGATTGTATTTAGATTCTAGTCAATTATCATCTTATTTTTGAAATCCATGTAAATTCAAATTTGGATCTCCATAAAACACCTATTTGGAAAGGAGCTCCCATTTAAATTCTAAAAGAGAGATCAGGTTACTTCATTGGTTGCAAAAAAACGCAGGCCCCATGGCGTCCAGCAATGGCTCCATGTGACTCTTTCCGCCACTTGATGGCACTCTTTTGGATGCAAGAGGGACAAGGAAACAGAAGGAGGGACCAAAAGGATTCCCGTGCCCACGCTTTTTCCCTTCGAAGAAGTTTTTTTTTCGCTTGGCCAACCATCACCCCCCTCCATTTGTTTGGGGCGCTCTGCTTGGGATATTCCAAAAGGAATCGATTCCTTCGGCATAGCCACTCTTCCTTGCGAACAGGCGCTCATCGACACAGAGGCACGCGGGCATATGCCGATGTGGAGGGAGGTGTGATCCAATTTTTGTTTGTCGTGGTTGCACGGTGTTTGCTTGAACGCTGGACTCTGGCAGATGGTTGGTTTCCTTTTCGTTTTCTTCAAACATGCGCAAAAGGGGGTCGCTACCGTGGGAAACCCCCACTTTGATGTGCATTGCTTCCCGAACAACTGTCTTGCACTTACGCAGTTTTAGTTGGTTTGCCCTTCTTCATACAAAGTGGGATCAATCCAAAAAATAAGCGATGACCAGTGACCTGCGAACGGCAGTACAATTCTGTCCGAAGATGTTTCACGCTGTTGCTTGGTGCTGAGATGCCTCGTGAAAGCCTGACAGCGCGAGCATCCGGAAATGGCGTAGACCTATGTGTTGTTCGACTTAAACGAATCATGGTGCACAAGTCTTTGTTTTTCAATCACGCCAATGAACGTACATATAAGCAGAATGCAATCATAGTTATTGCGTGTGATTGATTTCAACAAGATGGAGTCTTTATTCTTAGGTTGGCCAAGCTTGTTTTGGGAAAACTGGGATGTCATAGTGCCAAGTGCTGTTAACTCTCTCGACCTTGCTGGCACTCGGTTGGGTTGATCGTCTTTCTCGGGGCCATTTTGGCTCAAGTCCCTGACTTGATCCCGGGGAACCTCGGCTTTGCCTTTGTTTTACAGCCATGGAGGTTGATGCGGAGTCGGATGCAGCTGAGCTAGGTGGCCTTCGGGCGGGGACGGCTGCTCCAAGCGCTGTATCCCTCCCGCAAAACCCCAGCCTAGAGGACCTCCTCAAGGACTTGCCGGTGGAGTCGACCAACCTGGGCATTAAGGAGGAACCTGGAGTCCGGACGGCTGCGTCAAGCGCTGCATCCGCTTCAGGGAAATCCTGGGTGCTCCCAGGTGCGGATGACACGTCAGAGAAGAGAGCGACAAGTGGCTCTACATCGACGGGAATGACTACTGCGGGCCGACCACGGCGGAGCTGGTGGCCTGGATCCTGGATCAGGCGGTCCCCTCGAAGGTCTTCAAGGAGCTAGATGTCATAGACGGCCAGGCTGAAATGAGCATTATGGACCTAATTCCCCAGGCCCACGTTTGGTGGCCGGCGGTGGTCCGCTGGTAAGGAGGACCCCATCAACACGCTTGACTGGGATGGTGCTGATGTACTGGTCCGAGCAGACCCCTGATGCGGCTTTCATGGACCTCATCGCGAGAATGCCTGCCGTATCGCTGTCGAACAACTTGGTCCCCCTACATCTGCGGAACCCCCAGCTGGGGCCCGCTTCGAGAATGATCACAGGGTGAAGTGCTTGCGATTCCGGTGCTGGCGAAGCACGCTACAGAACAACGTTTGGGAACCGCAATCAAAGAACTTCCAGGAGGAGTTCAAATTCCAGTATGGGGTGAAGCAGACCCACATGAAATCGAGGTTACCCCAATCTCTGGCTGTGCAGTTCACTGGCGCGGAAGGCCCAGTGGAGCGGAGGCCGACCCACCCTAGGCGGCAAGGACAACGACGTGTTGGTGAACAACATGAAGAAGCTGGCCGCTGAAGGCCTGCTCTGGGAATCGGACCTCTCGACCACCAGGTATACCTCACGCTCGCTGGACAACCCGCAGGTGCCGGGGGAAGAAGTTCTAGCACTGTATCTTCTCCGGAGGCAAACGGTGGATGGATGACTGGGGGCACACAGTCATCTTTTACTCTACCTCTCACCACGGGCAATATGCAGAGTGGATCCGAGGGGACGGGGCGGCTGCCTCGAGCGCTGTATCTCAGACCCCAGGAAATCTGCAGAAAGGACCGCCGGAAGGATCCAACGACACCACAACCGACAAAACTGAGACGGGGGCTTGGAGGATCAGAAGGCGCTCCGGACGGCCCCGAGCGCTGTGTCCGTGGCGCCTGATCAGGCTGCTACCAGCGGCGGGGCCGCAGAGTGCCAATCAGGCCACCGTTCAAACCGGAGGGCGGACCCTCCTGACCTGGCAATATACATGCTGCCAGGTTTCCGTGGTCTATCTCCCCGACTCGTACATCGGCTGCGACATCTGCAGGGACAAGCCTACGTGATGAGGTCTTTGGACCCCTGGTAAAGATGGCAATGGAAGGCAACCTTATGGCGATTGTGGGGGGCCCAAACAACAAAGGAATGTCGAGGACGCAAGGGCCAGCAGGCCCAGCAAAACTGACCAGGAGGATGTGGACAACGCTGCTCCTCCTTTACCACATCTCCATTCTGGCGGGACACCCGCCGCCAGCTTTCCTAATGGAGCATCCAGAAGACCCAGGACACCCACCAAAAGTGCAGCTCGTGGTGGGCCACATCGCAGTGCAAAGACTTCTGCTTGTTGTGTAGGATGTGGATACAGGCTTTTGACCAGTGCATGCTGGGCCATCCAGCCAAAAAACCCACAGAGGCCCGGTGTGCACACCCCAAACGCAAGGCCTGGCGAGATGGGGATGGCATCCCTGCTTTCATACTGGGGCCAAGCGCAACACCCAGGTAACATCTTCCCTGGCACCGGTCCAGGTGGACGGATTGGTGGTGACCCTGGGACACCGCCCCTCAGAGATGGGGAGGCAAACCGTTGTGGCTGGGACAATGAGGAGCGGCTGGTAAGACCCCCATGGATCTCCTGCAAAAAAGCCTGGAATCTAAGGACAAGCGTGGGCCCTGGGCTCCGGAATGGTTACAACATGTACGGTTGCAACTCGCCCATCAACTTGGCAGACACCTATCCAGGACAGTGGACCAGGACAACCTTTCCACCTTGACATCCTCAAAGCACTGGCGGACATTCCTGGACCACCTGGTAGATGGAGTGCCAGTGGGGTCGACGCACCGGTCCTCAGATCTGGCCCTCAAAAGCGGAACTGGGGCAAACTCCACAGGAATTGGAGCCCCTGGTTCCGACTACCGCCGAGAACTACTCAAGCGCAGAGAAGTTTGAGGACGAGATCGAGAGCACCTTCAAAGAAGAGCGGGACATGGGCATGGTACTCGGCCCTTTCTCCAAGGAAGAGGCCGCCAAAGTCTGCGAATGTAGACCGGAAGACCTTTGTGCGGGGGCCATGGCCGCGATCCAGGAGGCAGACAAGGTCCGCACAATCTTCGACGCCACCAGCATTGGAGTGAATGACAACATCTGATCACACATCACCAAGAAGACCACCTCCCTCTGCTGTGGGCAAGGGGACAGCTCTTGCAGGAGGACCTCACCTTGTTCAAGTCGGATGTCAGCAAGGCACACAGACGAATCAAAATCCGTCGGACTGACTGGAAATACATGATAGCGACGATCAAGAACCTATTCTGGGTCAACATGGTCGGCACCTATGCGGTTGCATCTGCGCTGACGCGGTTGACCTACCGCATCTCGGCGGAGTTCTTGTGGGTCATGCTCTTCGTGGACGACTTCACGCCTCCTGTGCAAGAAGATGGCGGGCATCTTCCTCCTGTTTCTTTCCCTGGTGGGATGTCCCATCTCCTGGCATAAAAATGCCCTGAGACCGCAGAACTTGTGGCTAGGGTACCGGGTGGACATCAACAAGGGTACGGCCTGGTTGCCAGATGAGAAGCTGGAAAGACTGCAGCCTATGCTGCAGAAACTGCATTTGAGGGAGCTCCACACAAGGCCGCAGGTGACCTCTCTCCTGGGCCTCCTTCAGTGGGTAGCTAAGGCGAAGGGGCCGGGTCAATTCCTGGCCAAGTTAAGTTGGCCTTGTCCACGATTTTAGGAATGCCGGTACCTCCATTCCGCCATGGCCTGACCAATGGATGCCATGGATGCAGTGACGCAGGAGAATCTCACTGTTGGAAAGCTGGCTTGGGGACTCACCAAACCCGGACAAGTCCCAAGTATGGTGGCTTGCGCGGACGTTTTCTGGTTGGCCCCCTTTGGATCCAGCTCGACGCATTGCCGCCCTGGAGCTCCTGGGATCTCTACTCCTGTTCATGTTTGCAGCAGACAGGGTGGCCACCCACCTCATGGAGGTACATATACCCCTCCGCACAGACAATGAAGGCAACGCCTATGTGGCATCGAAGCGGTCTGCAAAGAAGCCCTGCTCTGCACAGGAACAGAAACGGGCAGTCTTCGCGTCTCTCCACCATGTCAAACGATGCTCCAACGTGTGGGCGGACCAACTCACTCACCTGGACTCCGCTGGGTTTGACATGCAACGCCGGATCTCGGTGGTGGATGGCTTCACACCCTCCTGGATCCTGCTACCGGACCTATGCAGAACGTCCAACTATTTGGTCGCATGGAACCCCTAGGCTGGCATGACCGCCGTAGCCCCAACACTCCCATGCTGGCCTAGGTTGCCTGGGACTCCATGGAACTCCACTACGGCAAGCGAGCCAGTTGCTCTACTGAGGCATGAAATCACTCACCACCCCAGGAAACCTGGGCTGGTTTTTCTCTTGTACCTACTAGGTTGTGGTTCTGGGCTACTCCCCAGAACCGCCGTTGTACTGGTTTTTATTTAGCCGCGGATTCACGAGACCGAAACTCTTTTGAACACGGACTCACGCGGAACCTGGGGTATGTGAATACCCTTAA
Organism: Effrenium voratum; assembly: GCA_963377175.1. Classification (NCBI taxonomy): domain Eukaryota; class Dinophyceae; order Suessiales; family Symbiodiniaceae; genus Effrenium; species Effrenium voratum. The sequence goes on along the minus strand of CAUJNA010003396.1, from coordinate 460,603 downwards.
TCCGGGACTGGGGCTGGCAGGAAGCAGACACAGCCAACAGGCTGTGTTTGCTGCCCTGCCCGCCCTGGTTTGGGTTAATTTTGCCACCCTCGCGGTCTCGGGGTAAAAGTGCGAGGAGTGCTGCAGACTGCACTGTGACTTAAATTTACTTAAAACAAATAATACTCTGATACTCAAGTGCAACATATGCTATACTGGCTATACTGTCCAACCTTCGATCTGTTTCCTTTCTGCCGCCGTTGCAGGCTACGGGGCCTGTGGCACCAACTCGGCAGGAGGCACTGGGCGAGTCCTTGAGATTGACTGCTGCGATTTTGGGTGTATCCAGAAATCCAGCCACAGCCATAGTCAAAAATCTGCTATGTGTCAAGGACATGGCAGGCTCAGGGAAGCTGAGCCTGAAATGGGGAGACTGCTCTGAGGCTGTTCATGCGGCTGATGCTGTTGCTCACAGGGCTGACGTTTCTGTTGCTGCATGTCCAAATTCCCTAACAAGGGGCTAGGTATTTGCTTGGGGTAGTCTTTTGACCCCACGAATGGTCTACTTGTTTGTGAGGGACACTTTGGACTCACGAATTGTTCAAGAAAAGAAACAGCAAAGGCTTAGGGCACCGCATCATTTTCTCCGCGTGTTTTGCGGGCACTTCTGTTCAAATCGCCTCGAATTCTTTGGGCCACCCGGAGCCATCGACTTCCGACTTCCGACTTCGCAGGGGTCGACTTTAGATGAGCAATCAACACCCGGGTAGATGAAGATAAGTAAGGGACAACCCGCTTTGCCATAGATAGCTGCGGAAATTTCCGCCTTCTGAATTCTTGAAGCATGGTTCTGGGATTACGACCATTTTAGTGCAGGGTTTGAGCAAGTGGCTCAGATGACTTCGCAGGCGGAGCTGCTGGCCACGTGTTTGGAGACCTCGCTGGAGCCCCCGAAGAGGGAGGCGAAGGAGTGGAAGGAGCCCAAGGAGTTCAAGGAGCTGCATGGGGCGATGGGGCGATGGGCCGAGCAAAGATTGTTCTGCACATGTACCAGTGGCTCGCTTTTTTTTGAGAAAAGCTCCACGTGTTGAGCGATACAGGTTTGCAGCTCAAGGCAACTGGCAAGATTGGTGATAGTGTATCACCCCTACTGGTTACAGGGCAGTGTGATGTAGTGATATCAAATTGACACCCTTCAAAGGCGAAAGTACTATTCAACCCCCCCCCCCCAACCCGAAATTCCAACCCCTAACCCCCCCTTCCCTTCCCAAGCCAACCGCGCGCCAAGAACGCGAGGAGCCCAAGGATGGCAAGGAGTGGCCGCAGCGGAAACCCCGGATGTCGGACCTGGCAGAGGTGCTGAAGTGCGACTTGCCCCCGGGCCCAAGGATGCGGGTTGGTTTGGTGGGTGCGTCAAGAGTCTTTAGTTTCCTTTGGCATTGGCTTGTTCTCGTGCTTCTACAGTTCTTCTTTCTTTCCCACAGTTGTTAGTTTCCTTTGGCATTTTGTTCTCCTTTTTTTTACAGTTCCATGTTTCCCACAGTCTTTGGTTTCCTTTGGCACTGGCTTGTTTTTTCCCTCTATGTACTAACCATATCAAAAGTGGGCCATGAGTTTTGAAGCAGGGTGCGCAATTCCCTTTGTCCGGGCGTTGCCGAGGTCTGTGGCTCCATCCACGGATCCACTGGAGGGTTGTCATCCGGCATGAAGTCCGGTGAAGCTTAAGGAAGCGTTTTCCTTTGACTCCCAATGGCATAGACCCCGTCGCGGCATTCAGTGAACCAGAGCTCAGCGTCTCATCCGTTGCCTCGGCACATTCCTTGCAGTCTTCTCTTGACCGTGGCAGGCAGGCAGCTATTAACAAGCCTCACCACTCATTGTTTCGGTATCGTTCAGGAGGTGTACCTCTCTTGTATTCATATGGGTGTGGGTCAAAACTAAACCACCAGGGGACCGCACATTTTAGTTGTTTCCATTTACCAGGGTTCCATTTTGGGTACCCATTTTTGACCCACTGCCATATCGGCGCTCTCAATATCATTCGTTTTGCTTGTTGCGCACCTTGCAGCTGTTCAGCTCGTGCTTGGCCAGCCGTTGATGTCTAGAAGCAATGAGACTTTGTTTGCAGAGAGAGGGTCTCAAGTCTTTTTTGCTTAACACACACACACACACACAAAAACAACATCTACACAGTAGACAGCCTGCGGACATAAAGAGCACAGTGACTTCAAACTCTGGTGGGCTTGAAGCTTAGGAGGGCATCGCTGTAGCATCGCCAATGTTTGACTTGGGTTGAGTTTCGCTCCCCTGGTTCTCGGCATCTTTGTTTGGCATCGACCGCCCCGCAGAACCAAGCCTCACCCGAATACACAATCAAGGCACGCTTGGATGATGCAAGCCCTCTTTGGGCGTTTGCTGCCTGCTGCTGCAGCTGTGGCTGCAGGCGAGACGCTCTTCCAAACTGTGCCCACGGTGGACCTTACCGCGCCGGTGGCAGAGCGCGGGGCAACGTTACGTTCTGCTCTTCAGCGCTGGGGCTTCTTCTACGTGAAGAACCATGGCGTGGCGACAGCACTGGTGGATGAGCAGTTCGCGGCGGCAAAGGCGGTGTTCGCCCTTCCGACTGAGGCGAAGCGAGATCTAACCTTTGAGCCGACTTTGGACATTGGGTGGCTCGCATCACAAGGCCTCGACGAGGACAGTGGCAAGCTAGATACCAAGGAGGGCTTTCTGCTTTCGACCAATGGCCTCTTCCGGCGGAATGTCAGCCTTGATCTGCAGGATCCTCTCCGCGGATCAAGGCTCAAATGGCCGCCGGTGCCAGGCTACGAGGCGACGATGCGCCGCTGGACGCGGGAGCTTTATGCCTTGAACCAGAAGCTCAACGAGGCCCTCTTTGACGCCGTTGGCCTCGACGCCGCCGAGCGTCACCGCCTTGCCTCGCGGCCCTTCGTCATTGTGAAGCAGCTGCGCTACGCGCCGACGCGCGATCTTGGCGCCGGTGCCCACGCCGACTGGGGCTCCCTGACCGTGCTGGTCACCGACGATGTGCCGGGCCTTGAGATCCTCACCGAGGACGGCTGGCTCCCCGTGCCACCTCGCCCGGACTGCTTCATTGTCAATGCTGGCGACCAGGTCGACTTTTGGACCCGCGGCTTCTTCAAGAGCTCCAACCATCGCGTGCGCCCGACGAGCCACCAGGTCCGCTTCTCCACAGCCCTCTTCGCTTACTTTGACTACGACGTTCTTGTCACCCCATTGGCCGAGATCCCGGAGGTGAACCTGTCCAGACCGCTGTCGCCGGGCATCACCACAGGCGACTACTTCGCCTTCAAACTCTGCGAGTCGGTGGGGAAGGCGCCGGAGGAGTGTCGGCCCAGCGTGCAAGACGCGCCCCAGGGCGGCTCTGCCGAGCTCTGAGCGCCTGAACGCCATGTGCAGCTGGGCTTTCCCGTGAAGTCTTCGGCTGAGAGACAGCCATGGAGCCATGAACCTGAAATCTCTAAATCCCTAGCAAAAAAGCCCTAAAGACAAAGGAAGTGGGTAGTTGACTTCTACAAACTCTTTCCCGTAAGCTCAAAAGCTGGAGCGCGAGAAGTGGCCAGCCTGCTGGGCCACTGGAGGATGAGCGCTCGATGGCTCGTAGCCACCATGGGGCTGCTCGTGGCGCGTGCCGGAAAGGTCCGCGCGACAAATCCTCCCAGCCTTTCCAAGACTTCAGCGGGCGGGGGGGGGGGGGGGACACCAAATGTAGACATTACAGGGATGTTGCCTTTAGTGTTCTTTCATGTTTCCTGTACTTTGCAACTGCCTTGAGTTTTTTTTTCCTGGTGCGTAGGGCAGCCAGCCACCTGGTTTTGATGGGTTCAGCGAATGAGCTTGCCTTTCGGATGGCCAGGTTGCTCTGCAATTGTTTGGGGCGATGAGGCGGTTGCAAGCCCAAAGGAGGCCGTTAAAATAATAGAGGTTTCACCCAGGTGGAGAAAGCCTACATTTCCTTCAGCCCAGGCACACAAGGAGCTCCGTAGTTTTGGCCCACATCCACATCTGTCCATTTGTCCCCTGGCTCGATTTTGGGGCAGCTTGGTTCTGATATGATGCGATGATGCGATGATATGATAATATAGCCACATGATATGATATGATATGATATGATATGACATGACATTATACGAGGATACGATGACACGACGAGAGCAATCTTGGGATGGTGCGCACGTGCACCTGCCGAAACATTTGAGGCTCTCCTGGGGCCGCTGCTTGCGCTGGTTCAACTCGGCGCAGGAGGGCGGCTGACTTGACGCTGCTTCTGAGAGGCAGAGACCACTCCGAAGTGTCCCCCAGCTAGGTGCCCTTCTTAACCCCTTTTTTGGTTGGGAGGTTTCCCCTACTAGAATAGACTACAGAAAAAGTTGGTATCTTTCCTTCTAACCTCTCTACTGGAGGACCTAGACTCATCTCAGGAACTTCGGGAGAAAGGCATAGGTGACCTTTTGTACAAATAGATGGCCCTGGCGAATGGAAGAAGTCCAATCTAAACCAGCGCCATCTACTTCTAACCAAACCAACCCAAAAGCAACACCTATGCAGGAATGGTTTTGGGTAGGGCTGGGTTGCCAAAGAAATCGGGAATGTCTCCAGCACCTCTGCGGAACCTGGACCCCTCCAAGCCTTTACTGTCCCAACCCCATTGCGATTCACCAGTTGCTGTTGTTGAGAAAACGGTGTTTGTTTCTCATTTTTTAGTTGTTTCGGTCCCTTGAAATGGCGACAGGTTCCTTTTTGCCCCAACACCGTCCCCCCAAAAAACGACCAAGGAGACATCCCCAAAAGGCCCCTCGAGCCTGTTCGAGCGTCCAAAGGCTCAGGCTCCCCAGGCGGCCAGGAACTCATGGACCTCGGTTGAGAAGCCCCGAAGAGGCCTCCATCGGTGCCACTTCTCTCCCCTCCACACCTGGGTTTGTGTTTCCCTTATCCAACTGGCAACTCGGATTTGGGAACGTGAGGAGTCTCTGCCGGACGACCTCCAGGATCGCCTTGCCAAGTGCATAGCACCTGCAGCTCAGCTGAAGAAGCTGTTTTTTTGTGTCAGGCGTCCCTCTGTTTTTTCCTTTGTGGGCTTCAATATCACCTTTTTGTGTCAACCTCAAAGCGAGTTGGCGGTTTTGTGTAGGCCCCCGGTTTTTCGGGGGGCGAAACGCCTTGTCACCCCGTGCCCAAAGAGGGTGTCCGCTTCACCAGCCCCGGTCCTCTTTTGCCGGGCTTGAGATGTCACTGGTAGCGGAGGTGGTACTGTGGATGGTTGCGACATCCGGAAATCGCACCACGAAATGAAACCATGGGAATGAAACCATTGTTTGTTGGTATTTCCAGGGGAATCATCAGAAACCAGGGTTTCTTAGGTGGTGCAGGATTTCGTCCATCCAGAGTATGTGCGTTGCTCGGAAAGCCGTCCGACGGTCGGGAGAGTTCGGATTGGAAGGATGTGGGCTGATGGCCAATAAGCTGGCACCAGGACTCCAATTCGCCAAATTTTCTGATGTTCCTTCATTTGAGGGGGGCTCATGACCAATTCCGCACTTGGCACTACCTCCAAGCTGCACCCTTGTTTGAGGTTGCTTGGGGAATGCCATTTCCACGACAAATTTGCATTGCTTTGTACTACCACTAAGCATGTTTGCTGAGGCATTCTGGACTGTCCTCTTGATTGCGAGTGTGCCGGCATTTCGCACACGTAAAGGTAAGGTTATCGAAATCAGGCCTGACTCCAATCACAAGAAGCAGCGGCCTCTTTGCCGCACTCGCCTCTTGTTATGGGGATATATGGAGATACATGATCTACGAGTCACCGGCTTTCTCACTTCAGCCTTCCGCAATGTGAGGGGCTAGATACACACCTTATTCTCTTGTGACCATGACTAAATTTGGATTTGAGTGCGGCTCAAAATTAAACAGGAGGGGCAAACCGCAGGTTTTGGTCCATGTTTCCACTTACCAGGGTTCCATCTTGGAATTCCGGTTTTTTGAGCCACAGCCATTTTAAGTCCCCACACCCCATTCCACTGATTGAGGCCTTCGAACATGGAACCAAACCCATGGGAAGCAATGCCTAGGGCAAGGCCGGACTGCAGATGCTGGCGGAGGCATGCGAAAAGGGCTCGCTTTCGGCTTCTCGGCAAGAAGGCAACGGTCCTTTCAGAAGTCGCTTCTTTGTGACATGAGCTTGCATCTTGTATATATGGGTGTTTTTTTGTTTTGGAGCGTGCCCAGTGCAAAGGGAAACCAAGGGAAACCAATCACGTTTGGGGGTCCCCAGTGTAAGACATACCCATATAGTCTCTCCACAGGATTTTGTGTTGGGTCTGTGTTCTGAATCGACCTTGATTTTGATGGGATAGGATTTTAGAACCCTTGGTGCCAGGACGGGGGGGGAGCCTTATGGAGGCCAACCTTTTGGGAGGTGCTCGAGAACGAGTGGTGAATGTTGGGGGCAAGATGCGCCTCAAACGGAGTTGCAAAGGAGTTCATGCTCAAACGGCAGTGGTTTGAACAGGTTGACACAGTTGCCCCGGACCTTGCGGCATACATTCGCGCTGAGTCTGCTTGACCCCAAAGATCTGGTTTGTTTGTGTGAGCCAGTAACGGATGATATGAACCATCCTGACCAAACCAATTGAAACTGGAGGTGACTCAGAATCCACTCGAAACCTGCCGAATTCCCTGCTTTGGACGGTGACACTGCCTGACCGTTGGGACAGGTGGGGAGTTTTGCCTGCCACAAGTAATCAAAGAGTTCAAAAGGGACCTGACAGGGGGCGATTAGTTGGCTCACCCTCACCCCCCCCCCTTTTGTTAGGCAAAGCGCGGATTGAATCCTTAGTTTTGCGCACCCGCCCGCGACATTGCACAACTTTCTCCGCTTCTTGTTGAGAGTAAATGGACAATCATCCCTCACCTCCAAATCGCCAATCCAGGCTGACTGAGCGTTTGATCTGCAAGGAGTCTGACTCGGATTCCATTGGAATCAGAAGTATCCCTCTCCGATGGAATGCATGCACCACTTGGTTTCAGTCCTTCCTCCAATGAAACATGATAGAGAACATAATCATCGGGTAGTGGCTAGGTGGGAGTTATGTATTCCACGTTCCTTTTGGGTAGCTTCAGGGGATGTGGAAACCATTTGGGACCAAATTCTTTGGGGAACCTAACATTTCTTCCTTCGGGGATGCACATGTTTTCCTACGGTTTGTTTGACCCGCAACCTGTACCCCAGGGTTCAACTCGCCAGAAAAAGCAGGAGTTAATTTAAACACCGTTTACCTAAGGATTTTGCCCTGAAGGAGGAACTTGCCCATGCAGAAAGCCAGACAGGCGGGGGTTTTCTGTTCCCTTGGTAAGGGGCAAAGCAATTGACTTTTTGTTTGCAGGAGACACGGAGTTTGATTTCAAAGTACCCTCCAACCAATCAACAGAGAACCTGACGTTCGGGACCTGGTCCCTAACGGAAGATGGTCCAGGACCCGAACGGCCCGAGGTCAGTGCTCTTGGACAACTGGTGGCCGGGTCCGACGGCGGGGATGCGCTGGAGCGGGGGTTTGGGGCAGCAGATTTTGAGCCTGGCTCAAATGAAATGCGTATGAACGTCGGCAATTTATTTCAGTCTATCTGGGAGGGACACAGCTAAACGAACCCTTAAGTTTCAATAGGAACCTTCTCATGTTCTCAAGTCTAGTAGGCTAACAGTAAGTGTGGACCCTGGCTCAGGTGTGCCGGCTACTTGGGGTTGGTAGGGACGGTCACGGACCCCTTCCTAGACAACCCAACACAGATGGTGATTGTAGAGAGGAAGATAACAACACAAGCAGCATAAGAACCTGATTCATAACAACTACACTACGCCCATACCAGCCATATATTATAGATTGGTTATAGGAACATGTTTACTCGTTGCCTATTTGTTAGTGTTGGATGAAGACACGTACACCGATATCAATAACATAGATTCCAAATGACGTCATAGAAAGAGAATGAAGGGAAAGGAGAGAACGGATATGTAATGCTTCTTCATGTTTTAGTATTTAGAACACTAAGCTGGAACATGATGGTTTATCTGGATTGATATGATAAGAACAGTAGTTAGAGTGAAGAATCCAGATGACTTAGACTTATTATAAATGGCTCGCCTTCCATTATTTTCCTTCTCCCTCGATCTGCAAAGGACTTTGTCACAAGATATAGATTCGGGAGCTTGCAAACAAACACGTAATTCCATTCATATCTATCACCCTAAGCTAGCCAAAGCCGATAGGGGACATTTCCTACTGAGCACCGATCGCCAGAAGAGGAGCTCGCGGGTTTGCCGGGCGCGTCGGCGGCGCTGCAGCGGTGGCAGAAGCGGCTGGTGGAGGCGGGCGATACGCTGCAGAGCCTGGCGCCTTGGCTCGGGGGGAAGGGGGGGGGGCGGTGGAATCTCTGCTTTTTTTTTTGGGGGGGCAGCGGGGCGCTCGTTTTTTTTTTTTTTTTTTTTTTTTCCTTTTTTTTTTTTTGCCTTTTTTGGGGTTGGTTTGAAGGGAAAACAAAAAGGGCACCAACCACTTGTTGGTGAGTTGCCCTGCTACAAACAAAGCATGGAGCTTTTGGTTGGGCTTCTTTACAAATTGTGAATTCGATTACCCAGATGGTATCCGTTAACCTATATTCCCTTTTTGACCCTGTGAGAGGAGCACTCCAAGCCAGAGGTCCCTTTCAGGTTTCATGTTTTGTTGGGAGGGTACGGAGGGTGCCAAGGAAACATCGAGTCTATGTTTCAAACCCCTCTTTGGATCCGGTTCCACCTCTTGCCCTCTGGGTGGTCGAACTCCGAAACACATGGCGGGTCAAAAATAGGGTAACCCCAAAATGGAATCCTGGTACATGGAGACATGGACGATTTAACCTGCGGTCCCCGTGGTTTAATTTTGACCCATACCCGCATGGGTTATAGAAGCTACCAAAGATCTTTGGTGGGTTTCAGTGAACTCTCGTTTGACAGAGAAATTCCAAAAGGAAGGCAAGAACTTCTGGGCTCATTTTGGTCTCCCTGCAGGACCTACAAAACCATCAGGGGTTATGGGTTCCGTTGGGGTCCCTACATTTCACTTGGTGGGTTTAAGCTCCACCTTTGGGCCTATTTAAGGTGAGTTTGCAACTTGGTAGTGCTGTTTTAGGCTGGATATATATATATATATGTAAAACCCTGAAACATTTTGTTTTTCAGATCCACCGTCCCAAACTCTGCCCTTCCAACCACTTTCGTCTCATCCGGCAAGAGCCACGTTTTCCCCGCTCCCCCGACGTCGCGGCGAGGGGCGTCTGGCTCAGGTTGAGAGCTGCAAGAGCCTCTGGCCATCCGACGCCAAGCTGCACCTGGCCATCGGCCGGGTCTCGGAGGCGAAGAAAAAGCAGCTCGCCGCTCGAAGGTTTGATCCGCCTTCAAAAGGACTGAAGGGGAGGTTTCTTGGACTCTTTTTTCATCGCAATGAGCCATTCCCTCCAGTTTCTTCGGGTGTGTTGAAATAGGGGTACCGGCCCCAAAGATGGTGGGTTTCCTTTTGGTTTTCCTTCACGCCAACCTTCAAGACATCCAACATGGGTGTCCCAAAATCCCAATCATGTGGGTGTTCCTCTTGGCTTCCCAGTTGGCTCTAAATGAATCTGTTGGGAAACCTGAAGAGAGGTTGGTGGACCATGAATCCAACCACCAGGATGTCCGCCAAAGGGTCTGGGACCCATCAAAATTCACACAAAAGAGTCAAAATAGGACACCAGGTGTTGCAAAATGGCCTTTCCCATGACTTTCTCTCAAAATAAAAGACCGGGCCCCCATTTTTTTTGGTGACCTTTTGGTTTTCCTTTTTGGTTTCCAATTAAAACACACCCCCACGCGGTTTCAACCCTCCCTCCCCCCCCCCCCCACCCGTTGACTCCTCGCGCCAGGCCTGGCCGGAGCTCCCGGCGGCCATGGCGCTGCGTGGGCTGTCGGGGGAAGAGCCCCGAGGTCCGCTGGCGCAGGCGGGGGGTCGCCGTGGGCTGTGGATGGCTGCGGAAGGGGCCACACTGTTGCTGAAAATGACTGCTTGAACCCAGGCGAACCACTCCCCGTTTTTTGGCTTTTTATTGGTAATTGGAGATTTGAGCCCTGTGGATGGCTGCGAAAAATCCGGAAATCGCACCACCGAACTCAGAAAGATTCGGCAGGTTTATGATGCGATTCCCCTGGAAATACCAACAAGCAATGGGTTCGACCACGGGTTTTTAAGGTGGTATCGGATTTGGTCCGTCCACAGTAGGGCTATGCCGTGCGGATGGAAGCTGGCGAGGGTTTGGAGCCCCAAGACGATTCTCCACTTTAGCTGGACGGAGGGAAGTTGACCTTACGGGGTCAGCACCCGAATGGACTTGGCGCGAGTGAGGGATGTATCACTTGGCCGGGATCGTTGCAAAAGCTCAGCAACCTTCAATTTTCAGATCAAGAAATCAGCGTGACAAAACGCGTGTCGGAACGATATTTGTCCAAAAGGTCACCCATGCCAGCAGAAAAAGAACACGGATGGGTCCACAAAAAACACAGGGGGTCCACAGGGGGTCCACAAGCTGGACAACAAATGCACGGGGCTCCACAAAAAACCGGGGGTCCAAAAGGCGACCTATGCCCAGAAAAATCACGGAAAATCATTCATTGACCAGGGAAATCCATCCATTTTTCCAAAAGGCGACCTGAGCCCCCCAAGAAACGGGTCTGAACAAGAGAGCACGGGGAGAGGTGCCGCGGCTGCTGCTGCTCTGTAGCCCGGCGCTGGCGCTGCTGGGAACTTCCGGGGCCTTCCAGGCTCAAAAAAGGGAGGGTCCAAAAGGAAAGCATTTTTTGTTGTTGTAGGGGATTACTCTTATGAAGATGTTTATGTGTATTCGATGTGTATATGTGTATGTATATATATATATATTATATATATATTAACACAGTATACATGTTGCATTTTGGAAGAGATGTACTTGGCGGTGCACCAGGACTTAACAAGTTTATATAGACCAATCCACTTTTGGTTTGCGTGTTGGTAGGGGTCCGCGTCTTTGGAGCCAGGGACTCAGAAAGTTCATCTGACAGGCAAAGCGGCCCTGAATTTAGGGCCAAGTCACAAGGGTACCCGGTTGCCCAGTGGTGCCCTTTTTTCCCCTTTTTTTTTGGGGTAAGGGTTCTCCTTTAAACTCAAGCAACAAAAAAAGGGTGCCATTTTTTTCCCATGGCCACTGGGCATCTGAGGGTAGCAAAGAGAGGTGGACAGGTTTCGCGAGGTTTGAGGCGCTTTCCCACCCACGCTGGTCGTGTTTCAGGGCTTTGAGTTTGAGTGGTTGAGGGCGAGTTTCCCTTCCTTTCCGAACTCGGAAAGTCGGCACGGCTGTTGTTCCATCTCCCAGAGGGGTGAAATCCACAAAGGGGCTTGTAGCCCAAGCAAAGGCCACCCCCTTCTCAGGTCCCTTTAAGAAGTGCTCCGACCGACTGATTCTTCACGTGAGCTGCGAAAAGTCACTTGCCCCAATCTTGGGCTCGATAAAGAGCACAGCAACAAGTTAACCTAGTGGTGCCAGCAGGAAATGAGGGAATGCCCCTCAAAAATCCGTCCAACTGGTGGTTTCCTTTAAAGGGACCAAAGCCTGTGTTCATTCAACGACATCCCCTACCTATTGCACAAGGAAGTTCAGCTGTCAGGTCCTTCGGAGTGCTAGGTTCCACTCGGTTTCGGCTGGGCCGAATCGCTGGCTCCAGGCGCTTTGGACGCAGGGCGGCTGTGGCCAAGAGTTCAAGGAGGCCGAGCTGCAGCCGGGGCCCCAGAAACCCCCCAAAAGCGAGCGGGATCCGTCCGGAGAAAAATGGGGGAGCCGCGTTTTTGGCGTTTTGAATGGAAGGGATCGAAGATTTGATTGCGCTCGTTTTGAAGGGAGGGAACTCACTTTGACTACCTTGCCTCAAGTGGACCAAAGGACGTTTTTCTTCTTTGGTGTGTGTGTGTGTGCCGGGAAACAACATGTTTTACACAGCCCCCCCTTGTGGCTTGAGTGTTGCTCTGTCCAGAGCAGATTCGAGAAAGATTTCTCCTGATTGGTTTCGGCACTTTCAGCCTTCGGCTTGAGCAGCCCAGGGCACACCCACTTTTGGTTGTTGGTTAAAGGGAAACCCCAAAACTTTTAACGGGTAAAGGGAAACCCAAAGGAGCTCATGCAGCTTGGGTCCCAGGGCGTATGGCGTATGCCAAGGTGGTTCGCTTGTGCTGAGTTCTGAGTTCTGGCACCTGGGCCATGGGCTCAAGGCGTCACGGGGCTTGTTCCCCGGAGCTTTCAAACGGGAAAAAAGGGGTTCAAGGTGAAAAGGTGAAAAGATGGTGGCCTCACCTTTGTGGCTGATGCCAGGGAGCTTGCCTTTTGTATTTCCCCACCTGACAGGAAGGGGTTGTTGGATTTTATGTTGGAGGCCCTGTTTGCGATGCTTCTACACAACGCCCCCACCCGGTATCCCGCTAGAGCAGCTCGCCAGTGGATCCCACCGAGTATCCCGCCGAGTATCCCGCTCCCGCCGAGTATCCCGCTCCCGCCGAGTATCCCGCCAGAGCTGCTCGCGAGTGGATCCCGTCCCGCCAAGTATCCCGGCAGAGCTGCTCGCCAGTGGATCCCGCCGAGTATCCCGCCAGAGCGGCTCGCCAGTGGATCCCGCCGAGACTCCCGCCAGAGCGCTCGCCCGAGTATCCCGCCAGAGCGGCCCGCCATGCTCAGTGGATCCCGCCGAGTATCCCGCTGAGTGTCCCAGAGTAGCTCGCCAGTGGATCCCGCCGAGTATCCCGCCAGAGTAGCTCGCCAGTGGATCCCGCCGAGTACCCCACCAGAGCAGCCCGCTAGTGGATCCCGCCGAGTATCCCGCTGAGTATCCCAGAGTAGCTCGCCAGTGGATCCCCGCCGAGTATCCTGCTGAGTATCCTTTGCCGGTGAATCCTGCCGAAGATCCGGCCAGTATCAAGCCGGAGCGGCTCGCCAGTGGATCCCGCCAGTATCCCGCTAGTCTGGTTTTGCTTAATGTCCCGGCGCACAGTTGGGTTTGCATTTCATGTTGGTGCCTTCGTGTTTTGACCTGGGGCTCGGAAAGGGTGATGCTTTTGTGTTGCTTTGGGTTGTGAATAAGCAACTTTGTTTAATCCCCCGTTGGGTTTCTTTTTGGAAGGGGCTTGGCTTTTGTTAACGGAACTGATGTTTGAGTTCTCGAAATCGGTTCGCAGACAAGTGGAGTTTGACACACAGACAGGTGTATAAGGCTGTCAACGCAAAGCTTGTTGAGCAGTCATAGGCCCCAAGCCACTCGAAAACCATGCTTGAATTCACACAACCGTGTTCACGGTCGTAAGCTCGTGAGTGTGGAGGGTGGGGATTGCTCGAAGCGAGGTAGTTTTGTGGTTGTTTAGGAAGCAACCTGTAAACTCTTTTTATTGAACTCCTTTTTTGTATTTTTTAAACGAAGAAGCCCATACACACTTGTTTCTTGAACACCCAAAGGTTGTGGGGTGATAGCAGGCCACTTCCCGCTCCTTTTTGGTCCGCGGCCTTCCGATCGCTTCGCCGTCTTCCTCCAGGCTCTCGGCCATCGCCTGGGCGGGGATTTACACCTCCCTGGAGAAGCCGGAGGTCCGGTTTTCCGACCGGCGGCCGAGCGACTGCCGGCGACTTTTTGGGGCTCCTGGTTTACTGGTCTGGACCATTGTCTCTTTTTGAAGGGACGATTTTTTTGTGGGTAAGGCCGAAAAAGACCTTGGCACTCATCTTCGCGCCCAACGTCCACGGGACTTTGGACTTTTCGGGGGCGCTCCACTCCGTGCAACCGCCTCGATCAACGCAGGCCTCGGACCTGCGGGTGGTGATGCTGGAGCCGGTGCTGGAGCGGCTGCAGCAGCCCGAAGAGCTGCGGCTCATGGCCGTCACAGGACGCAGCCGAGGGACCGAAAAACGCGGCCCGTTTTGCGCGAAGCGGCTCCGGGGAGTCCCGTTGGAGGGATTTTTGGGGGTTGGTTGAATGAACCGGATCCAGGGATTCCCGAAAAAAAAGGGGAATAATATGGGTTGGATGGTGTTTTGTTTGGGAGTCATTCCAATTCTCATTTTGTGCCTATGGCACCAGCAAGTTTCGATTTTGCCTATGTGGGTTGGCTCTTTCTCGAGCCAAACAACAAACGTGAATGTTGACTTGAGGTGGGGCACGACCAAGGCTTGGCTCTTTCCCTAACAACATACATGTATTTGTTCCTTTTTGGACTAGGGGACAAACTGAATTGTAGGGGCAAAGGAGGTGGCTGTGTTCGGATCGGCCTTGAGTCCCGATTTCGGGTCGGAGAGCCCGTGCAAGCGGCCGAGTTCACCCAAATTGGACCTGAGACAAAATCTTCGACAGTCTCCCAATGCGGAAGGACAGACATTTTCCGAGTTGGCAAAGTTCCACAGCTAGGTTTCTTTGGGCAAAATCTTCGTGATTTTAGCCAAGCCAAGCAACAAGTTTCCTTGCAAGCAAGTCTGGCCCTTGCTCGTTCCAGTTCTACACTTCGTGGGTGATCCCCCAAGCACACCAATCTAGAAAACAGTTCGGATGTGCTGTTTGTGGATTTCCCCCGTTTCCCCCCCCCTTCTTTTTACTACTCATGTGCTCCTTTGAATCTCAGGGGTGGATGCACAGATCCGCCCTCCAAACTTTCTAGGCCGCACAACCCCAAGTCGCTTCTCAAAATTACATAATCATATTCATTGTCCTCATTCACTGTTATTGTTTATAATACCTTTGAATGTATATGTTGGTTTTATATTATATTCATCACATTGGTTTTGGCCGCGCAGGGCGCAGCCTGCGGCTGGAGGATGGGGAGGTGCTCTCCTGGACGGTGAGCGACCCCGGAGACTGGGAGACCAAGGCGGAGGCCCTGGCGAGGCCCGGGGCATGGGGCGCGCGCGCGACCCGCACGTGGCACGTGGGACGTGGGACCCGGGGGTGGCACTTCCTCCGGTTTTTTCTCGGGTGGATGAAGGGGTCGTGGGTTCGAGGTGTTCCAAAGCCCGGGTGGAAGGTGAAGTGAGACCACTTGCTCAAAACCTGGGTGGCGAGGGAGAATCCCAGCCATGGATCCCTTCGCCGCCTTTTTGGATTCCTTACATGGTTGGCAGTCCATTTTGATTCCAGGTGTTGATCCTGACTCAGGTGTTCCCTCTTAAGGTCATATGGGAGGCTTATTGTTTGGGAACTCTTTTTGGTTGGTTTGAAGGTTAGCCAACAGCGAACCAACACGGTTTTGGTATAACACCCACACCGTTTCTGAGTATTTTGGGTCGTCCAGTTTTGGGACGCAACCCCTTGGTGTGGAGTCCCCATCGCACTTTGTTGCAGGGTTCTGAGCTTCATGATGCTCAAGCACGAGAGTACTTGGCTTCCCTCGGATTCCCGTCCCTTGTTGGGTTTTTAATCAGCAGCCCAAATACTCGCTGTGTGAATTTCATTTGTTTCATCTTCCTTCTTGCGGACGGACTGGACCAGTGGAACATGGACATGTCCTCCTTCCCTCCTCCTTGCCCCCACCCCCCTGCTTGGCTGAGGAGGCTGTGGCACGGGGTCTCGGTGAAGCGAGCGTTTGGTGGGCTGAAGAAGACCTTGGCGCAACTCAAGGACGGATGATTTTTTTGGGAATCCGATTTTTCTAGAGTGAGAGGGGCCCCAGAAGAGGGTTTCTCAAAATGGTGGACCCCCTTTTGGACGGGCTTGAAAGGGAAAGCACAAGGAAACAAGCTAGAAAATGCGCACCCTATTTTGATTGTTGCCAGAAGCGCAGTTGTGCTTGTTCTTTGCCATAGGTCTGGACTGGACGGCTTACGACGAGTGTCGCTTTTGGATACCCCGGTGTTTCCAAGACCATACTAGGTCAGGTCTGTTTGACAACATGGTCTCCCCTGCGACCTGCTGTAAGGGTATCTTGCACAAGTGGCCATGGTTCAAAACTAATGGTACCGTTTTGGGATAGGTGCACCACCCATTTCAGGACCTATTTTAGTGGGGATTGAATCGGATGTTCACTGGGGGTACGATTGGGGTTTTGACCCATGGCCAAGTGTCTTGAAGGGTAGTATTGTGGCCATGTTGAACACATCATGAACCACCCCCCGGCGTTTTTTTTGAGGATCTTGCTCTTTTTTTTGGGGGGGGCGGTTCCGCAACCGGAAGCACTCGCCGTCGGAGCAGGACAAGTTTCTGGACGCCGCCGGGCAGAAGGCGCGGAGCCAAACCCGGGGGTTCATAGGCTGCAGGTAGGGCGCACGCACGAACTCTCTTTGTGTTCTCCACAAAACGATCCCAAGCGAGCTCAACTCTGTAAAACACCAGTTTGGTCGGCTTTTTTTGTTTTGTTTTTGTTTTTAAACTTGGCCTTTGAAGTGGCTGTTTGAAGGAGTGGCAAGTGCAGGTTTAAGGACCAAACCAGCTCGGACCAACCATTCGGAGGCTTCCAGGAGATGAACCCATTCGATTCAGTCAAAATCAGCTTCCCCCTCCCGCCTGCACATGCTGCATGCCCGAAATATTGTGAAGAGGCCAACACTCCTCAACTACACAACTATGGATCACTGGCAAATTAACATTGATTACGGGAAGTGCTGGTAAATCACTCTAATTCACGGTCAGTTGTGGTACAATATAGCAAATCACGGCAAGTCACGGCAAATGTTAGTAAGCCACGGCAAATCGCGGCAAGTTCCGGGGAGCGCACGGCGAATTGCAGGGGGTTAGTTTTTTTTTTCTTTTTTTTTTTTTTTTTGCGTTGTTTGTGGGGCGTTCCGGGGAACATTGCGGCGAACATGCAGGGGGCTTCCTCGATTTTTGTTTGCTTTTTGTCTTTTTTTTTTTTTGCGGGGGGCTTCCTCGATTTGTTGTTTGCTTTTTGCGTGGTTTTTTGCGGGGGGGGCTTCCTGGATTTTGCTGGCTTTTCTTCGTTCTTTTTGGTGGTCCCCTTTCGGCCGGCAGGACGCGGACGGTCTGTTGGCGGTGCTCGGCGAGCTGGAGCCGCACTTCGCGGAGTGGGAGGTCACGGAGCTGAAGAGCTCCGTGCCTTGAAGAGAATTTGGGGGGGGTGGGTGGGTGGGAAGGGGGGGTCGGGGGGAAGGGGGGTGGGGAACGGGGGTGGGGGGGAAGGGGGGTGGGGGGGGGGGGAAGGAGGATGGCCAGGGGCTCCTCCAGTTTCAAGCCTTTTTTAGGAAAGGTGGCAGCTTTGGTTGGGCCACGTGCTTCCTGAAGTGTTGGGATCCTTGTGGTTTCCTTTTCCACCTCTTCTAAAGGGGTATTTTTTTTGCTTAAACAGGTAAGGCCTGGTCTCCTTCAAAGGGAAAGCAGTATTTGTTCAAAGGGCATGCGGTTTTGGCAGTGGTCAAACCACCCTTGTGCATGGTTTGGTTTATTGATGGTCACTAACCGTCTAGGGATTATAGACCAATGTAAAGTTGAGTATGAAACGCACCATGACCGTGAATGACAGGTTGGAGCCGGGTTTGGGTCTTTCGATGGAATGGGAAGACGTATCCTTGTTCCAGCACCTTCTTTGTGGCGAGTCATCGAATTCTTAATTCAGGTGTTGGGCTTGAAGTGTGTGTGTGTGTGTCCCCTGTTTCTAAGGGGTTCCGCGGCTGTGTCTAGTTTTGGAGTCGGGTGCCACCATGCGGATTGCTGATTCAAAAGTACCTCGAGATTGGCGATGGCACCCCTGATGAGGACGCCTCTCACGAGCGAAATTGTTTCAGGATAAGCATGCCGAAACTCCAACCTGATTCCGTGCTTGCGTCCTCCTACGTTTCGGGGTGCACCTTCGCAGTTTGCCGTCTCATATCAAGTGTGTTTAGGCACTGCGTCCGGGCTTCGGTCAGTGTCTTGATCCCCTTTGCGGGCACCTGTTATGACCCATGTATCGACACCTTCTTCAGACAACCACCGGACCTTGTCGCTCGCGACTCTGGACTTTTTCCATAGACCCTTTGCCATAGGCTTGGACATGTCCCGGACGTTTCAGCACCCCAGATTATTTCATGGTTGATTTTCCCAGTTGACCTACTGCCAGACTACCTGACATATCAAGCATGAATCCATGACGCCGTCAGTTTGCTCTTGGCTCGCAATTGCAGGCAACAGATGCCACGGCCCAACGCAGGTCCGATGTCGAACTCAGCAGGCCCCATGACCAAGGCATCCAGGAACACTGCGGGTCCTACGCCACCCAGATCACCAGTGAGCCAGACAGCATCACCGAGCAGGAGTGTACTTGTGACACCGACCTCCAGCATCTCTGGCACGTTGTCTAGTACCTCAAGGGCTACCAAGCCTTCGGTTCCAGCCCTTGCTCCCGGTGACGCCTCGGCATCGATCCCTGCTTCCCCTACCTGGCCTGCATCCGTTGCTGGCCCACTGCCGCAAATCCTGGTGAAGGCGCGCCCAGCAACCCCGATGACTCCAATGACCCCAATGACACCGACTACCCCAACGGCTCCAGCTACAGCATGTCCATCTCAGACCACCGCACCGACCCCTATCGCACCGACCCCTACGGCAACTCCATCAGGTCAGATGCTACCACCGACCAACCCACCGGCAAGATCACGCCACGCAACGGAGGGAGAACGGTCACGTTCCCATAACGCATCCCCCTACTCCAAGTCAGTGCCTCCACAGCGTCGCAGTCGAGCTCGCTCCAGGACGCCACCACCGATCTCCCGAAGGGACGCAAAATCGGATAATTCAACCACGGCAGCACCGGCTCTCGCCGCTTCAGCGCCCACAGCAGCTAAATCCTCATCCTCATCCCGAGTGCCTACGGCAACTAAAGCTTCATCCCGGCGGCCGAGAAGCAACAGATCTCCACTTCCGCGCAGCGGAAGCAGTGCCCCATCGGCTCCAGCCTCCAAGGCCACCGGTGCTCATCCAGTCACGGAGTCATCCTCGAGAAGCATGCAGCTGCGTCCCAATCCGCAGGCGCACCCACCGCTGATCCTGCTTCCCAACCCGGAGTCCGACCCGTGGAGGAATGAACTTCAGGTGCTCGCCTCGCCGTACGTCCGCGACGGGATCCCGGTTAATCAGGAGCAGATGGACTATGTGGCCGCTACTCTAAATGCAGCAGGAATACCATCTCAGCACTCCACCCTGAACTATGCCAAGGTCAACCCGGAACATCACTACTCCAAGATCACTCCACACTGGTTCATGCTGACCATCCCCTACCTTGGCGCCACAGTTCGGCTCAAGGAACCAACGAAGACGCGGCCCATGCTGCTCTGGACCCACGCATCCAGTGTCGGCGGCACCAGAGGCATACTACGAAGCCGGCAGATACATCCTTCCCGGCAGCACTCCTCGGAGTGCCCAGCCTTTTACGCCCAAGGTTGGAAGATCACTGGACACGCCGACTATGATGCTGAAGAAATTGCCCGCACGATGAGCCAGAATTGGAGCATGTCTTTCAACATGGCCCAACTGCTGCTGTTTGGGCGCGCTGTCGGTACCTGTCAGCCGATTCGTTCAGGAGGAGAGCAAGCTTGCATTGAGGCCTTGGATTCCAGTGAACGTCCTGACGTCATCCACTATGTGTCGGGCAAGTGTTGGATGGTGATTCCAGAAGCAAGCCAGATCGTTGGACTCGCATGGCCTACCGACGCGAAACCGCCCACAGGTGTCCTCCGCTCGTGAACCTGCACCAAGAGCTGCTGCACCCGATGACAATTAATGATGTTTCATTGCAAATAAGAGCATTCTTCGCCACACTGCCGTCATCGACCGCCGACGATATTTTGCGACAAAAAGTGCACACTAGGGCCTTATGACTCAAACACGACTTTATTTTGTCGGTCTTCTTGAGGTTTTCATTTGCATTGTGCTGACCTGCTGTGATGATCGCTGTTTCTCGTTTACATTAAAGGCTCTGGCCTTGGTTGCAAACCTTTTGTCGTTTCGACAATTCGTGCCGTATGCCTAGCGTTTAATCAATCAATCAGCAAGTGTCGAAGATGAACCCCCATCCCGTGATGGCTTCTCAGTGGGCCTATTCGTGGCCGGCGACGTCGGCACCCTCCTCCTCGCAGCCGGGGTCCTGGTACCTTCCATCATGGTCAGTACCGCAGTCTCAGCAGGAAGCCTATTCGAGCTCCAATCGGATGGAATCCATGCAGCACCAACCTCGAGATGAAGCAGCACCCCGAGTCAATCCTCCTCGGCCTCCACATATGGCTCACCAATTCCCTCCTCAGCCTCCTGGTCAGTTCTACAACTATCATGGCGGTGGCACAACCCACATGCAGACAGGTCCTCGGCCCCCACCACCAGCACCACCAGTTCAGGCCCGTGCACCCCTAGGCCAAGGCGATGCAACGCAGTACACTCAGCCTCGATATTCGCAGCTACTCCCTGGCACCTTTCAATCTGATGACATCTTCCTCGACAAGACGGAAGTCCGCGGCCTGCAACTATACCGTCACATATTCAACCCACTCAGTGGTCCAGAAGAGTCGGGCTCGCAGGAACAGCAATCTTAGATCTCCCACTGACACGTCTTCTTCGAGGAGGAGCAGAAGATCACGCGCTCCGAGCACTGTCGAACGGGCGATACAGTACACCGGTAATGGCTCAGACAATAGCCGAGGCGGTGTTATTGACATCAATTCTCAAAGCCTTGCGAGGCAGGGAGGTCGACATCGACCGGACGGCCCGCTCCCTCCACGCGGACAATGCGCCGGACAAGCGCAACGAGGCTATGCAGTTTATGGAGCCGCTTGCGCTCAAAATCGTGGATCTCATAGAGTCGCTGCAGCCCGCCAAGCAGGAGAACCTCACTCGCCACAAAATTGCCGAATTGGAACAACAGCTTGAACGCTACAAGAACAAAGGCATCACTCTCACACCGGACACGAAGCAGCCATCCTCGTCTCCTTCCAATACCGCATCATGGACTCCCACACCTGGCCGCTCTGACCAGTCCCTCTACATCAACGCGGCGATGTCGGATGCTCAGGGACCTCCCCTACCAGTTCCATCTCCGGAGGCTGATCCAGCTCCCAAAAGACGGCCGGCAAAGCGCAAGACCCCGGAGGTTGCCCCGGACATCACACTAGATCCAGAACTTCTACGTCAGGGCAATCCCAAGGGCCAACAGGTACCACTTCCCGCCAGCCTCACGGACAAAGTCTTCAAAGCGTGGTTGCACGAACGCACGCTGTCCAACCAAGCGACTTACCTCGATCTCATCAAGCAGGAGCTAGCGTCGGACACGGTGGAGCAGCTGAAAACCATTGCAGTCAAGTGGGGCGCCACCATCTCCCTGGTGAGCAAAGGATCGAAGCGAGCACTCCTACAGTTCATCACGGTTTTGTACATGTATGGAAAGTGAGAGGCGAGATTGTAGCGCTCACGATGAAGGACGTGAGCACGCTGTGAAACGACTGGCACAAAAGGCCCTGCTGCTCGGTGCGCTTGAACCTTGCCCTGAGACCATCAGTTGGCGTTTCCCTTTCCCTTTTCGTTTTCCTGTTCCTTTTCCGTTTTAGGATCCTGGGTTTGTGAGCCGGTGTCGTTCAAAGTTGATCCACTTCACAGTTCAGTGCTCGAGCATGTGATGCATGGCTAAGCCACGCCGGTCATTCAATCTCCGGAGACGGTGTTTCTTTTGCAGCTCTACGGCAAGTATGAACGGTCAGAACTATGCGGTGCTGCCAGACACTATGGTATTCCTGAGCCCATGTGGCCAGTCAGCCTGCAGCACGGCACCGACTATTTCCTTCCCTACATCACGGCTCTTATTGCACTAAGACTCGGCGATTCACTCGACGTCCACGCATCCTATCAATATTATCAGGTCCTCTATCTGATCATCATCACAAGTCGCAGAATCCTCAACATGCCGATGGTCAATAAGCAACTATCTATGTGGGCCGAGTCCCTGTCCACGCTGCTCATGGTTCATCACTACGGTCGTCCCACGCATGCACTTACAGAACTCAGGCGCCGACTACGACGTTTACGCATCCACCCGAACATGTACACCTTTACCCACTTCTTGCAGCCCAATGCGGTGTACTGGAAGCAGCGAGTCGAACTCCGCCCGGACCTTCCACGCTCCGTCAACCCGCAGTCTGATGTATACATTGGCAGCACCAGCATCACTTATCCCAGTCGAGAACACAATCGTAGAGCCAAGTTGCTGGGTATTCAACACGGACAATTTATCAATGCGGAACCAGCACTCAGATGGTGGCATCACTTTGACAACTATGACGAGTTTGCTACTTGGGTTATCCTGACAGACCCCGACCACAAGGTCACCTGGACTCAGGAACATGCCTTGATCAGCATGTATCAGCCGTCGCTTAATTGGCCCTACATTCATCGGCGATACAAGCGCATCTCCACCGGCTACACGGCCACCAGGTTTCTTGCAGAACAACCCTGGTCCAGGTTCGGCAAACGCCTTTTCGGAACTTTCATCGAGTGGCGCTCAAACACACTCAAGCCTGGTCCATCATCGCCCGCCTCACCTCGGAGCACATTGAATCCTGGGAAGAAGAAAAACGACTCCGTAGTGGACGGCACTCGGACTTGGACATCTATGCCATCTACAGGTTGTCTGGTAATGTGGAACAGCCTCATCGGCATCGAGTTCGCAACATTCTCCGACGAGTTCTTGATTTCCGTCAACTTCAGCAACCCAGGATCAATTTGTTATTGCGATTACCGTGGCTGTCCCACCCACATTATCAACGGACCACCCGAGAAGTTCTTCGTCGTCTCGTCATCGACCACCGCAACTGGGCCCTTCCATTCCACTCACCCAGTACGAAGCTGGCCGAGACTCCTCATCCTCGAGTCCACACAGTCATGTGGAA
This sequence comes from Effrenium voratum, assembly GCA_963377175.1. Taxonomy (NCBI): domain Eukaryota; class Dinophyceae; order Suessiales; family Symbiodiniaceae; genus Effrenium; species Effrenium voratum. The sequence continues at coordinate 437,665 of CAUJNA010003396.1, read as the reverse complement.
CTTCTCGTCATTTCAGGACTGCTACCCCTTGACATCCCCAGGACCATCATCGTGCCAATGCGAAGCCTGGCTAAAACGTCAGCCCTGGCTATCCCATGTTCAAGGTCATGTGGCAGCGGGATTAGATGAGTTCCGGTTTCCCGGAACCCCCCATCACGTTCACTACACTTCAGCACTGGCGTCGTATTATGTGGACTTCGCGGTCTACGAAGTGCAAGTTCATGAACGCTTACGGAAATGGTGCTTGCATCACGGACTCCCCCTGGACCAGTTCCACGCACCTCTCATGGAGCACCTACGCAGTCAATTCAAGCAACATCGGCAGCACACATCCACCCATCAGCTCCTTACCAAGCATCAACTCAACATCCTGCATCGACACCTTTGCCAGGACTTTGTATGCCACAACGAGGATCACGACAACCACCACCTCATGTTCTTCTGCCCTCAACTCTACTTCAAAGGCCTCCACAACACCTGGCTTCAGTCCGGCACCTTTGCAGCTACTCCACTGAAGCCCGATCAAGCCGGGGCCCTTATTCTTGAAGCCATTCCGCGGCACCTGCAGAAGCGGTACAAATGGGCGTACAGGAAGAAGACCACCTCCATCCCGGTTGGAAGCAATGGAAGTCGGGGCGGACCATTATAGCCTACCATAAGGTGGTACATCGGCAGCTCTTCAAAGCAGTCGCAATCCTTCTCGGCGAGATCGCAGCCGACACATGGAAATGTTCATGGGGGATACACCCCACACCGAGGATATGGCAGAACATCAAACAGTATTTTGACAACACAGACGATACAGTCACCCTTGCCTTCCACAATGACGATTTGGTCGGATTCTTCAATAGTGTCCCTCAGGATCAAGTGTGTGCAGCAGTCGAGCAGCTATTAGCCGAGCACCAGCGAGGGCGACCCGGTCTCGTGTATTCAGTGGAAACCCAGGCAGCTGTCCACTACAATCGAGTGTTTGCGGGCAAGCAATCCTACGGACCGACCACGCGTGTCATTTACATGGAAGACATCCTGGGTATCGTCAAGTCCAGCTTCCAATGCATGTATGTCCAGGTTGGAACTCTCATCCTGCGCCAAGTCCATGGTACAGCGATTGGCTCTCAGCTGAGCCCAGTACTCAGCCACATGTGCGTCGCGAGGCACGAAGTTATTTGGCAGCGTATCTACGGACAATGGTTTACCAGTCACAACATCTTTTTGGAGCGATATGTGGACAACAGATTTGTCATCTTCCCGTCTCCAGCCTCAGGTCACCCGGCAGCTCCACTGGAGGCTCTGCTTCAGGCTGACTTTTACGGCGCTCCCATCGTGCTGGAACAGGTGGGGTCTTCGGAGTTCCTCGGCTTCGTCATCGATGTGGGCGACCGGGCGATTTACTACAAAACCCCAAGCAAAATCTGGCAGATAAGAGGACCGCACACTGCAGGAAGCCTCTCCACCCTTCTCTCCGGGGCCAGATCACGGTCAGCCCTCGCCACCAAGTATGCGCACCCAGCCAGAGCAGTACAGATGGCACTGGATCAGCTCCGCAGTATTTATCTGTCCGCCGGCTACAAGTTAGCTGACCTGCAACACCTGTTTTCATCTTTCGGCGATCCCAACCAGAAAGAACCTTTAAGCGCCAGTTTGTCGCCGCTTTTGATGTTAGGCATTGTGGCTCTCCTTTGTCTCTTTCCGTTTTTCTCCGGGCCTGTTTTGGCTCGTCTTGGCTTCTGCGTTCTGGCGTCAGTGTTTCTCTTTGGTTTTTGGTCCTTGATTTTTGTGTTGATCACGGAAGCTCATTCACTGGTTCAACCAGTATTGGCACAGACCCTCCGCCACACGTCGGCTTCCAGTCACTCCAGCTACACGCAGACCACAGGCACAACGTGGTGGTCAACCCCAAGTCGCTGTCCTATGGCATCATCGCGGGGGACACCAACGATTCTATAGACCCGCGCTCGAAGAGCCCCATGGTGCACGATTATGTTGGCCAGCCGGGCATCAAGAAGGCCAATATTCCCCGCTCCATCATGGACAAGAAGGGTACTGATCGACGCAGAACCAAGCGGCAGAGATGCCGAGCTACATCTTCCGAGAATACGAACTCTCCGGAACCTCCAGCACGTCCAGCACCTCGCACTCCAGCCCCGGCTCCGGTCTCTCCTTGCGCTGGCCTGTTCTCCTCTCCTGAATCCCTTCCCGAACCTCCTGCTCATGCTCACTCCGATGCCGGCAACCCAGGAACTCCCCCGGAAGTACCTCGTGCCTGGACAGAAGAAGATGACCAGCAGCTTTGCAGCCTGAAAGTGGACAGCCGGTCCAAGTACTCGTACAAGTCACTGGCCAAGAAGCTCAACCGGTCCATCGCGGATGTCACGCAGCGCTGGAAGAGTCTGGAGCGCCTCAGGAAAGTGCGGGAACAGAATCAGAAGGCCACCTGAACTTAGCCAGTGCGGCCACATGTCAAAATGCCTGCAAGTAGGCGAGCACAGGCAGGAGTTTAAAAACGCGACCAAATCACCCATCGAGAATCATGATGGAGGCGGCTTTCGGGTTTTCGGGTTTTTGGGTTCCGGGGTTCGGTTTCTGTTTCTCCCCCTGAGGGGTGTGTGTGTGTGTGGCCCCCCTGTTTCTAAGGGGTTCCGCGGCTGTGTCTATTTTTGGAGTC